>JAHWFO010013951.1:1305527-1316865 GCA_023313115.1 Rhysida immarginata
TATTATTATTATTATTATTATTATTATTATTATTATTATTATTATTACACCAAAAGCAACGACTATTCTTATTATCATTATTAACGGCACACATATGTAGTGAAAATGACAACTGTACTAGTTAACATTTGAATGCGGTATAAGCAAAAATAAGCGTTGAAATGCGTTCTATTATACTCTTCCGCCTCTGTAAAAGTCTCTGAATTACTTTTAATCTCTATATATCTGCTGCGAACGAAGCAATTACTATAATTCTATATTGTCATTCTTTATAGTTTCTTTAAGATTGTTCTGACCTTGTTTGTTTTATGGTATGCTTTTTCATGTGTTTAAATGACATAAGCAACTTGTTAAATAAATGTTGTATTTCCGTGTAATGAAAAATTTAATAGTTTGAAATAATCAAAAGAGATCTAAATTTATAAAATTAAAAAAAGTGCTTTCAATAGTTATGAACGTACAACCCTTACCGCGACCGATGACAAATAAAAACCACGACGATATTAATTACATACAGTGATTATTAATATATAGTGAAAGTATGGCATCTTTCAGATGCTGAAACGGCAACATGGAGAGTGATGAGAATGCAATTGGAACGTTGCACTCGAGGCATTTTCGTCGTCGTCAGGAAATTGCAAAATAATCCATTCAAAGAGACTGGCTTAAGACAAAGAGAACCCTTATCTCTGGCAGTTGTTACACTTTGTAAGAGGTCGTTTCGTGTGCATTTGCTACCAAGTGCAAACACCTGTTTACGACTGCAAACTTCATCCAGCGGTCCTTAATAGGACTTCTCAAGACTCCCTTTTCTCTCTATCGCGGCGCCGTTCTAAGGCGATGGCGTTTTCTTATCTAGAGAGCGTAAATCACTGGAGGCGATGGTTTGATTCCCTTTGATTTGCAGTAAGGAGCTGGTGAAGGACTCGAAAGCTTCTTCCAGCTCGTTCGCGATGGGATTCCTCTAAGAGGCGAAAGACGGAGCAACGTCATCTGAGGATTAGGTGTTCTCTTCCCGAGATCGGCTTCGGTGTTCCTCGAGCTGATTAGGAGGAGGAACACTCTTAGGCTATGGATTATCCCTTTGAAGAAAATTTTCTTCACGGGTAGGATTCATCTTTCGAATTAGCATAGTCGGATTTTTGTGCGTCATGATATTTTCTACCGTAGTTTGGTGTGTGAGATAGACAAGTAGACTGATAGAGGAAAAGAAAGACAGAGAAATGTCTGACATTACAAATCTTGTTAACTATTGAAAAGCATAAAAATTAATGTAAATTTTGTAAAACATTATTACCAAAAGCCTGGTCCGGTTCTTCATGAGCTTTTTCTGCATATGAAAAGTCATAATAGTGTCATAAATAAAAGACTATGATAGCATGTTGTAGTGTTTTTGATTATATGGTTATGGTTTTTGGTTATATGGACCTAAAAATAATTTCGCCATTGACTGCTTCCATTTGTGCACCGAATTTTCTAATCATCTATCTTCTATCTATATATATAAAGAAGGATGTTTGTGGGTGGGTGGGTGGGTCTGTTTGTCTGTATGTTTTTTATACAAATCTACAGTTTTATTCCGATCTTGATAAAATTTCGCATACATGACCTTCAAAGCATGAGGAAGGTCACTGTCTACCTCAGATTTCGGAAAAATAATAAATATCGATAAAAAATCGATATTCATGGTTATGGCAAGGCATATTAGTGAGAAATATCTCATGACCAACAATGCAAGGCGAAGTTTGTACAACAATAGGTATCAACAATGGTATCAACACGCAATTCACAAACGCTCTGCATGAACCAACAATCAATATCTCATGACTAACAATGAAAGGAAAAGTTTGTGCAAGTGTAATTATCCCGGGCAACGCCGGGTACCTCTTCTAGTTACATAATAAAACCTATATTACTCTGTGCCGGAGTTAGCCCCACCTGAAATGTGTTTCGGAATGTGAACAGACGAAAAGAGATCAGACCCTTTGTTAATAATAATTTTAAATCATTACTTTGATTAAGCTTAAATTGAGTTATATGTTGTAATTAGCGTTTGACATTTTTCAGTACAAATTATTAGGCAAAAAGGATTATATAGAGAATGGTGAATAACCATAATCTGTAGTATACAGAGGTGGTCACCTAACTGTGGATAACTGAATGCTCATGATGTCAGGGACGGTGCTTTAATCCATTCTATAACGCTCATTGGCCCTTTGTCAATGTTCAGTAGGTTTTTTTGGTCCGATTTCCGTTTTTCAATTTCCATAGAGTCGAGAAAGTTCCATGTTGTTATCCCAAAAGGGTTGTCCCATACATGCAGAATCCTGATGGAAGTTATATCAAATTATGTCCCGTTTTTAGCATGTGACCAGCAAACGCCGAACTTTCATAATAATATGGAGAAATGTTCTTTAATCCTGTTTATTTTGGCCCAGGTAGTATCTCATTGATGATTTCGTAAACAGTAAACACCTGCGCGGTTATATCTTGTCCTTGATAAGGTGCAGATTCCTAGAGCTGTTAAAAATTCTAAAATGACATTGAATCCGAAGCTTTGAGCGATTTTTTCCAGAATCTTCTTATTCAACTAACTATTACTGTATAAGGTAAGATTAATTATTAGAAACGAGGGCGGTTGATATTCTCTCCCATTGAACATGCAGATTCTTTCATACGTTGACGACAATTTTTTGATAAAGACACCGCCCCCTTAAAGAACTAGTATATCCTAAGAGGAATGGACCTCAATGACACTTTATTTTCTGAAAATTCAATTTCGTCCCCTAGTACGTCAACCGGGATTCAATCATTGCTATACACATAAGATATCAGCTTGTGGAGAGCCCTTAAAATACCATTGACCGAAGAAAGGAGAATCCTAAATCTTGGAAGAATTAAAAAATATGCAGACTTCAACAATTATAAAGAAGATTTCGTAGATAAGCTACACAAGAAAATTGAGGGAAGGGAGATGACAGGTTGAGAAAACCTTTGACGATCGCTTTGTCGAGGCACGATTACTTATGCTACATTAATAATGTATTGCGTTAGTACGGTATTTCGAGACATACTATGATTGTCATAAAGCAATTGTATTACTTGATAAATTGATATTGCTTTGTATTTTAACATGAACATTGACCAATAAAATTAACGTAAATTTGGAAGGAATTAAATGAACTAAAGGGTTTCCCAAAATAAGCTGACATTTTAATTTTTTAATAAAACACATTTTTCATTGGAAAATTTCATAACATTTTTTGCTTTATTATAAAATGCAGCTTATGTGTGATACAAAACATCTTACTATCTTACAAATGACCACACTGGCCTTGGTAGCACAAATTCACTCTTTTGAGGAAATTTTCCATAACACGTTGACATAATTGCTGGAAATTTCGACAGTGTTGTGTCGAATTTCATCTTTGAAGTCCTCAATAGTTTGTAGTTTATTGACGTACACTTTATCCTTAAGATAGCCACAGAGAAAGAAGCCTAAGGGTGTCAAGTAAAATGATCTTAGCGGCCAATTCACATCACCTCCTTGCGAGATAACACGACTATTAAATTTTTCTTGCAATAACTGCTTGGTTTCATTGGCAACGTGACATGTTGCACCATCCTGTTGAAACTACATGTCTTCCATATGTACATGATTAATTTTAGGTCATAATCATATCACTATATCGAAGTCCATTTACGGTAACAGCAATTCCATTTTCATTTTCAAAACACTAAGTTCCAATCAATCCTCCCGCCCAAAATCAACACCAAATCGTGACCCGTTCAAAATGTCTAAGATGTTATTCAATCACTCTTGGATTTTCAGATCCCCAGATTCGGCAAATTTTTTTTATTAACAAAGCCGGTAAGATAGAAATGTGCTTTTTCACTAAAGATGGTTTTTTTCCTCCAAAACTCACCATCAATTTGTTGCTTACAAAGCCCAATTTGCAAACGCCCGACAACTTGTGTAGTTTTGCATAATTTAATCTCAATGTTTAATAATGGCAGCATATAAAAATCTCTACTCTGGTTGTATCGCGAAAAAAATGGCGACAAATTCAAAATATCAGTTCATTTTGGGACATCTTTTAGTTGTTTATTAGAAACGCCATTATTAAAATTCTCAAATTTAAAATTACTTCTGCGTCACGCTAAAGCTCCTTCTTGGAATGTTTGCAAAATTTTATTTCTTCTAGATGACCAAGCAATACGGAAAATAATGCATCGAGCTGATGTGAAGTTGTCAGACTTTTGAAAAGACTTTATTAATGATCTTTAGCTAAAACCTACTATAAGAATGCACGCATGGTGTGTACGTTTATCCGACTGTCCGCCGTTTGCACGATAATTTGATAACGGATTAACTTTCAGGCTTTTTCGTGTATCCTTCAAGTCGATTACACCTGTTCTAGCAGTGACCATTAAGAATACTAAGATAATGGCATGCCCTTGTATTCGTCAAGAAAGAATACACTATTACTTTTTGTTTAACTTTTAAGCAATGTTGACATGGACACGCGCAAGTAACGATCGCTTTGTCTCAGCTAAAGCTTCTTGGAATTTTGCAAGGTTTTATTTTTAATTATAGTTTGGTCCTTAATTTTTTGTTTTATAAATGACAAATATTTTCGACGTTTTTTTTTCATTGTATAAATATTTTTGACATGACTTTTTTTCTAAATTAAAATCGTTTTTGATATATCATATATTTATTTCGCAAAAATATTTTATTTACTTATAGTTCTGTGGTTTTATTATTGAGGTTTTTGTATCATAAAACAGTTATCGAATTTCACAAAGTTTGCATTTCAGTTGATTTATTCACTTAGGTTTGGGTTATCCTGTTTTTATTTGTTAATTCGCAAAATCTGATTTTTTATTATTTTTTTGCCTTTTTTAATTTTTCTTTTCAATTTCACCATTCCCATGAAGGATATGCAGTATTGACTGCCCTTGCAGCCGTTAAATAATTGCACAAAATGAAAGCGCAATGATGGGACATGTAATAAATGAAAATTAAAATGACAAGAAGACAAGCCAAATTCGCTATAGCCTCGGGCTTCTTGTTAAGGTAATAAAACGATATGCAGGGATTTCTAGCGAAGAATGCAAAAAAATTTTACAAGTAAAGGCCAACTAGCGTTTTTTGCTTATTTTATACGCTTTTACATATACCATATATTACTTCCTGTTTGATTAATGTTTTTTTAAAAAAATAGTCAAGTTTATATCATGCAAAACTTAACATGACGTAACACTGAAACAAATAAATTATAAAATTTGCCTGTTTTTAAGGTTCTTTCTTTTTATTGATTCTATCTAAATATATATTTAAAGTAGAATAGGCATTAGTGTTCTGAGAATAAGAAGAAAAAAAAGGAAGAATGTAAATTCCTGTTTCGAGGACCACTATAGTTTGTTTTTTTAGGTTTATCACTGCTTGAATCAAGAACCTCGTCCATTTATCACGATAGTTATTGCTTCTTATCAGCATTCAAATCGCAATTTCTGGAATGTTAGCAACGTTGTTGTAAATTACAAGTTGTTTTTTTAATATAAATATTTTATGACAACTATTACGAGTTTATTTCTTTTTTCCTCTCGTTTTTACTTTTTTGTGAAAAATTAATAAAAAAAATTTCAATGAGGATTATTTCAGGTTTGACGAAGAGTACGTAGTATTTCCAAGTGTGGCTCACTGTCTTGGGTGTATTTAAAGTTGGCAAGAAATACGTCATCCACTCTATGGAAAACTGGACATGCTCTTACTCTTTCTCTCGAATTTATGTTCTAGTCGAGGACTGAGGGAAACGTCTATCTGAGATTTCGTCCATGTTAATTATGTTGCCGCTTCGACATGTTTATCGTTCGGGGGCCATGCGAGGGAAAGCCCGTCGGTTCCTTCGCTTCACTTTCCTCTTCGGCAGTAGTTTTACGACTCACAAAAACATTCATTACGAGATGTTTGGAGAATGCCACATCTCCAACTGCAAATCGCACACATACGTACATACATTCAACGTAATGGGTCTACCTCTTTCTCTCTTTAATTTTTTCTTCTTCTTCTTTTTATCGTGTTCTTCGTGGTCCCTCTCACCTTCGACCTTCGGATCTATTGCATTCGGAATGGCTCTCTGATTATCCTTCTGGCTTTTCATGGTTGGCATTCCTAATGAGATGATCTCTCTCAGCCGAAATTAGAGGAGATTCAGATGCTATAAAGGAAAAGGATCGGCACCTGAATGGCCACGTAGGGGTCAAGGGGTTAGGCGAATAAAAGAAGAAGAAAACGTTAGAGCTTCTTGGCAAATGATTCGACAACCTCCGGTTTACCTGAGCGTTTTAACAATTGTAGACGACGAAGATTTTTCGCGTTTACGGGATAAAAAAAAAAAAAAGATTGAATTAAAAATTATTATTTCCATATACTTTGAATGGTTTGTTTTTTAATTTATAAACAATAATTTAGGTTGTTGAAGATAGTTTTACGACGTGGATCGAGTTTTCTTCTTGGTGCGGTAAATTTTCCCATTTCTTGGAACACTGCAGATTCGCTTGTTTATAGAATCGAATACCAAAGCCATTCTAAGCAAATTAAAATTTTAGAAATTGAAAAATAATAATTTAATCTTTACTCATTAATTCTCTAAAGACTAATTGTTGTTTTTAGTCGAACAATTGAATTCCTGTTCCAAAACATGTACAATGTTTATAGTCTCGTATTGCTGTCTCTACAAAAAAATGAATAGAGACGATCTATCGTGTAAGATTTGTAAACAAGATTAAATAGACGTTTTTTAATGAATAGAAGGTTCCAGCGTTAGGTGCGTAACATTTGTAAAATATTTTTCCAGATAAAACTGTTCAAATTGTAACTGACGAATTATTCGTTTAATGATTTATGCATAATTCATAAATACAAGTATATTCAGATATCATGTTGCAATTTGGTCAGCAGTCAAATAGATATAATAGTTTTCTTTTTTTAAAGTTTCGCGACCACATTTTGATAATACCCTTCAAAATTTATATTTGCATCTTGATAACAATACCGTTACAATAAAACCTCAGTTCATTGTAATATTTTATTGCTTAAACAACTATGGATAAGTCAATAGGTTGATTTAAGTATAGATGGCAGGGCCTACGCTTTATTATGACGCTATGGTCGAAATGAGGAGAAAATCTCGGAAATGTTAAGAATACTGTATAAGAACATGCATGTAAATTGTTCAGTTCCACAGTGTTCGAACAACTAAGTTAAAAACAAAAATCTCAAGTTTCATGGATTCCTACAGATCGAAAAATTCTGTGAGGTTATATGAGATGTCGTAGCCTAGCCCAATATTTAGCATCGTCACTTTCGTAAATCGTAATTCATTATAAAATTTGCTCACTGTTAGTCAATACTTGTTTATTTCCGTCAGTTTTCGCTCCTATTAACTGAAGCTTTTCTTTCAAGTCTTTAACTTTCATCTTCACTAAACTTTTGTAAATAAACTAGAACAAAATTCATAAACCGTAGGGGATGCCATCTGGCGGATAGATTTGGCATTTAAATCAACCTATAGTACATTGTTTATACATCCCCTAATGGTATGGCCTTAAGCGTGTGAATTAATTATTCTGGCCTTAAGTGTGTGACAACTTCGTTACATGTTTGACAAATTCGTTACGTGTGTGACTTAACGGATTTTTGGTAGAGCCAAGTGTAAAGTAATAAGAGTTCGCTGTTTAAATTTACACCTAGGTGATAAAAATTTTTACACTGCAACCATGATTACACAAAACTTACCATTGTGATTATCATTGTCATGACGGAAGACTTTGGGAGATAGCTTCAGGAATTTACTTCCATTCTTCTCGAAGAGCGTTGATGAGTTTTGTCACATGTGTTGGACGATGTGACCTAGCCCGTAGTCGTCGCTCCAATTCATCCCGCTCTGTGAGGGCCGGCCCATTTCTTCAACCGTGTCTCTCTTCAAATCATTCTTGCGCACACCTTGCTCTGTGATAAAGAGCATTGTCAGAAAGAGAGGCTTTCTTACACCATATCATTGCACTGGATGAGACTTAGGGCAGCCAAAAATGAAACACCAATAGAATGAGTTATGTTATTACGGGTCGCCATAAAGATCAAAAGTTTCCCAGAACCCGACAATTTTGAAAGTTATGCTGTTTGTCGTGTACAACTGTTATGATGTTACCCTCAGCATACCGTATTCCATGGGCAGACTGTCAATGCGCAATTTTTGTATTAATTTTTAAAACACAGCTTATGACTAGATTTTTATAGAGAAGCGGCAGCACTTTTTGCAGAATCCACCTTCATTTTGTAGGACAAGGCTCAGGTGTCTGCAGCGTAAGCTGGTCTATGGGGAAGTGCTCTACCATCCACCATATCTCCATGTATTGTCCCATGATTTCGACTTGATTCCTAAAATGAGATAACTATTGGGTGGCATTCCCATGGAAAAATTCTGCGACCAGGAATCGAATCAGGAACCTCGACTGTCATGTCGACGCCTCTACCAATTAGGCTATTGCAGACACTAGTATAGCCATGCTGTCACTACGTGTTTTAAAGAGAACCAAGTTGTCAAGATGGAAAGCCCAATGAGAGGCGGGCACCCGGTTCACAGATCGTGAATTTCTTCTATCCAAACCATCAGAAAGTCGAGGTTCCTGATTCGAATCCAGGTCGCAGAATTTTTCCATCCATTTTCTAATTAATATCATTTACCTGATGTTTGGAGTTAGCTCCAGTTTAATTTCTTTATTTCTCAAGTCTGTGTTATTAAAAGTTGTTTTCGCGAGCATGTCTTATTAAAGTCCGATAATGTTTCATTTCGCCTTATTGAAAGCTACATCTTACAATGATGATTCTTTAATGAAAACGTTTAATAATTTTTACAAGAGACAAGACTCTAATTTGGCTTTGATTCTCTACAAGTACAATTTATGAAGGACCTTAAATTACAGTCGACCTTCTAATTGGCCATTGGCTATCCATGTTATTCAATCTAGACAAAATTGGCCGTATTTAGATTGCTGTTTTAATTATCGGGTCCTGCGTGGAAATCAAAATGGAAAATTAATAGGAGAGAGAATTTTGAAAAATTTAAAACTTAAATTAAGTGGACCGATCGGCGCGGAGATTCATTAAAATGATAGGAGATAAAATCGTTTGGCGAAGAAAGGAAACTTGAATTCAAAGGAAGGGAGGTCAAAGAGCAACCAAGAAGTGGAAGAAAAGGTGACTGGAGCCTCGAGAAAGACGTCTTCCATAATGAAGTTGAAAAGAATGTCTTAGTGCCAGCTCAAGCAGAAAATTGAGAGAATTGTCGACTCTTCAAATATACGACGTCCTTTCAAGCCTTGGTGGAATTATTCATGCACAAAAGGCAACATCTTAAACCCAATGGAAGGGAGAATCAAATTGCTGTGGATGGCTGTGGTAAGGTCAACGTATTTAAAGGAGGGTTATAACTTTATAATGAATTAAAGGGAATTGGAAAAATTAAACTTAGAAAAAAGGTTTTAAGACTAAAGCGCCTTCTGTAGATTGTATTAAGGAGATTTCTGCTAAACAACTTTCGAATATACTGTATTAGTGAAAGTATCTGAAGAACATCTGCTATATATTAAATGTTCTCGTTTGAAATATTTAATTCAATACTCGTTCGTAGATAAAGATATTATAGCGATTTTAAAGAAGCTTTTTAGAATTAGAGTTTTAATCCGCTCAAATCTAAGCTCTGTTTCATGCCAACCGACCCCACAGTTTACCTGAGGCAATAACCTACTTACTTTTGGCTCACAGATAAAGATAAAGTTAACTCACTCTATTCTTTCACTCTTTATCTGTGAGCCTTAACAACGGAAAGTAGGTTATTGCCTCAGGTAAATTGTGGGGTCGGTTGGCGAGAAACAGAGTTTAGGGGGTAAGACTGTACACATTAGCCAATGAGTTATAAACATATGTTTAATATTTTATTGGACCCCCTTTGACGCATATTTCAGCATATATTGAAGCACTTGTAAGCCAGTGAAAAACTAGGTCACTAAAGAATCTCTTAGTTCTCACATTTTATTAGAAGCTGTTGTTGCTGTCGGATATGGCGTTCTCGTATGCCCAAACTTCTAATAGAACAACTAAATTTCTACATGACCATACAATAATTATTATTATTCTAATTACAGTAATAGTATCTTATATAATAACATCGTTACTATTCAGCAATTTCCTAAATAGATTCATGTACAAGAGTCAATAAATCGAAACAGTATGGACAATCTTACCATCCATCACATTAATTTTCATCGCCCTCCCATCATTATGTTTATTATACCTCATTGATGGAATTAGCAGTCCCAATATAACAATCAAAACAATTGGCCATCATTGATATTGATCTTGTGAATACTCAGACTTCTCAGACGTACAATTTGACTCATATAATCAATCAGAAATACATGTACCATTAAACACATTCCGATAATTAGATGTAGATAACCGAACAGTTGTCCCAATAAACACCCAAATCTGAATTCTGATTACTGCAGCAGACGTAATTCATTCATGAACCGTGCCTGCATTAGGAGTCAAGGCAGATGCTGTACCGGGCGCCTAAATCAAATATCCTTCTACATCAATCGACCAGGCCTATTTTTCGGCCAATGATCAGAAATCTGTGGAGCTAACCACAGATTCATACCTATTGCACTAGAAAGAGTACCGTTAAAACAATATCAATAAGGGTTTGAGATTTGAGCTCTGGTGACGGAGGTCATTTTTGTGTTCCCTAAAAAACTGCTGAACGGCAACTATTTTTAGATAGTCCTTGTTCCTTGAATATCAGGGAATTAGTATTATACCAGCAGAAAAAAGCTCCAAAGCACGACACCATCACACCAGGAATTTGAGTTGTCTTAATAAGGCATACTGGATCCATTGCTTCGATGGGCTCCCAACAAATATTCTATCTACCGTCGGTACAAGACACCTTGTATCGTGATTCGTCATATAATGTAACGTTTTTCCAAACTTCACGTGTCCTGTCACGCACTTCAAAACACCATTGTGGAATAATTTTCCTGTTCTTTTCAGAATCAGGGATTTTCCCGACTAATTTCTGATAATTTATCCAAATAAATTTTTAAGAGGAAAATATCCAGAGTAGCAGGATTAATTCATCAGTGAGTCAATAAATATCAGCAGCAGTCTTGGAACATGTGTTGACAAATTGCAGAACTCCGATAACAAGCTGACCTACAGTAAGTGCGTAGTGGCGACAAAGGGGTAGATTAATTAAGGATTAGGAAAAGT
>JAHWFO010013951.1:1316875-1353819 GCA_023313115.1 Rhysida immarginata
CATAGGTTGATTATTATGGTTACTATAGTCTGTCCCAGTTATCTTGAGCCCAAGTTCGAAATGCGCAAGTGCCTCTGCGCATGTATCCCGTCGCCGTGTTACCATGGTGACGCGCGCCAGTTGGGTCCTTTTTAACTTCATTGGAGCAGTCTCCACGTGAGTCCATGTAAAACGTAAACAAACGTTAGCGAAACCTATTGACAAATTCAGAAATATGGGAACTATATGAGCACGCGGAAGTACTTCTGCGAAATTAAATTGCGCAGAAGCACCTGCGCATTTCGAACTTGGGCTCAAAATAACTGGGACAGACTATAATTTGTGGTCATAAGAACTTGGCTCGGCATAATTTCTATTTTATCAAAGCTTTGTGGTAACGGAGTATTTTTTGATAACTGGGTATACGCTATTTCGAGAATTGAAAAGAAACGAAACACTGATATTTAAGTTACAAGATACGTCCAGAAAAAGTTCTGTTTGGTTTGGTAGTACAAAAAAGCAAGTACACACTCAGAAAAAAATTATTACAAAAGAATCTCCATACCTTGAACTATTTTTCTATATAGCTTCCACCATTTTGAAGTCACTTATTATAGCTAGGTACGATTTTTGCATCTCTCTTCATAAAAAGTTGCCGCCTCTGATGTCAACCACGTAGTGACAGACATCGTTATTGAATTTGATATTTTTAGAGATATTCACTTGTGCAATGGCGTCGTGTGTAATTTTTAAAATTAAATTCTAATTAAAGAATAATTTGAAAAATGGTCATTGGAGGATTTTTTCACGCCATTACCTCCGATATTAATTAATAAATAGCGAAAAATAGCAAAGAAAGTGTTACCATTACCAATTAAATCTTTGCCCTTGGTGTTAATAAATGGCAAATTCATCTGCAGCAGAAAGTAAGTCCATATTCTTATTTAGGAATCTAGAAATGATTCTCCTTATATATTACATTATACACTGTTACTGATTTGGAAGCGGTCGTTCTGACATTAGTGATGCATTACATTAATTAAAGAGGATTTAGTAAACCTCCATAGGTATAAGAAGCTGGAGCGATAATGCGTTTTGTGATGAATGGACTGATGTTGAGTGTGACGATGTCATCCATCTTTTATACTACCGAGGAATTTGGAACATCGCCTGCTGTCAAAATATTTAAGCAAAATTAAATTTTACTGCAGATCAAAATGATTTGTTGTTGTTGTCTTTATAATTAAAAACACTAAGGGCTATATCTCAGTAAGTGACAATACGGGATATGAAATATGCATTATGATGTAACGCACAATTTATTTTGGGACGTCAAAATTATGTGGTAAAGCAATATGTTAACATCGATGACTTTCCAAGTTCAATTTGTTTTAATATTAAGTTTACTTCAGGATTTAATAATAAAGAGCCCGGGGGCAGCGAATAAAGAGCCACCATATTTGCCTATCAGCCGACTGATGTCACTTTATTTTATTTAAATATTTCACGTCTTAATATATAATAAAATGGCAGAAATGATGAAGAATTTTGTTATTGGATTAGGAAAAAATTTTTTTATGTATCCAAAATAATGAACAAACGAATTTGCCACTTTCTTCCAGGTTTCATTAATCAAAATCAACTATCAAAAGAAAATGTAATAACAAGAAATTAATCCTCTCAAGGAGAGTACAGGAAAGTTGCAGAAGCTGTGCTCAAGGTAATTGGCTCCGGTTAAAGGCTTAAAAAGTGGGGGATAAAATGGTAAATGGGCGTTAAAATATGAGATAGAGAGAGGGTAAAAGAGTGGGTAAAATATCCTTTTATTTTTTATCTTTTTTGTTCATTTTTACGGTTTTATCCCCACTTTTTTAACCATATTTTTTATCAAAAAGTGAAAAGATCTGTACATTGTTTCATTTCTAATCATTTTCTCATCATTTATTATAAGCCATATGTTGCCATTTAAAAAAGATGAATAGATTTTAAAGACCATGTGACCCTTACCACCACAACTTCGAGCCTATTGGAAGAATCCAGCCTAATCTTCATAGAAATTTAGGAATTTGCATAACGAATTTTATCCTTCACATAACTTTACGCCTCAATGACTAGATGCTTCTCAATAAACCAATCCAATTCAAATTAAACACTAAAGTAGAACATGTCCATAGCAACCGACCTGCCAAATTTTAACCTATAAAGGATGGAACTGTCCAAGAACGTCAAAAATATGAAGGGCACAGACGAACAGGCCGGCCAGGTGGCCGAGAGGGATAGGGCGTAGGCTTTCTAGTTCTCGAGTCCACCTGGTCGTTGGTTCGAATCCCGCCGTGGGCATGGATGTTTGTGTTTGTCCCGGGCTGCGTACAGATATAACATATGTAAAACACGCAAAGTGACCTTAGTAGTCGACGCCAAAAATTGTAATAAACCAACCAACCAACAGACGAACAGATTTAAACCAATAAGTAATTCGTTTCCTTCGCTACTTAATAATATATAAGATCTATTGTTCTGCAGGTATTTATTCAATATTCATGGCCATATTCCAGGTTCTATTTAAACATTATTTCTGCCAGTATCACTGCTAGACCATCCTCCAGCGGCATTTCAAAGCGTCTCCACTTTGTCTTTAAACTTCATTTGAACAGTGCGTCAAATACAAAACATACACTGCTTACAAATATTAGGGAATATTTCAAAATAAATATAAAGTGATAAAAAAGAAACATTTGATTTTTATTTATTAAAAAAGATCATCATAAAAATGACAAGTTCTCCGATTATGCAAATGAGATGCAAACTCAATTATCGTGGTTGTGTACCAAGTAACATATTGATGGGGGTGAACAGAAGCATGAAAAACTGGAAGAAAGTGTATGTGACACCAACTGACAGACTTTTTGGCCAAGGCTCCCGATCGTCTCTCTCGATCGGAGAGCAAGCTTGGAGAAGCGGCGTCGCCATCTCTTGACAATATTGTTAAGATTACAACCACCTCAGATGGCGACCGCAAGAGAAAGCGTCATAGGCGGATGAGACGGAAGCGACGCAGAAAACGGCGCGAGCGCGTAGTTTCTGAGCGGGAAGATTACAAATCGGGGAGACGAGACTCGGAACCGAAGGAATAAGTCACGTAAAATTCCGGTCTGGAGGAATCGTGTCGATCTCCAGAATAACGACGGAATTTTCTGGAACCGTGGCCGCAGGAGGCCGACGAGCTCGTGAAGGTTTTCTGAGTGCGAAGGTGAGAGTTCCGCCGGTTAAATTCGACAAGCCCCGCAAGCGACTCGTGGCCATTTATGTTGAACTTTATTTGTTTCATTCTCTCGTGATATGAACTTTGCAGCTTCGACCAGTGAGCCCCGTTTCATTGAATTGCCAAGCGACGAGGACAGCGTGGTTTCAGAAGACAGCACTTGCACGACGGAGAACGAAACACCCGTCCAGACGCCAGACTCGCCTTCAGCACTCTTCAGCATTGTAGCCGCTCCGAGCGAGATCAACATTTTGCGTACGTTGGTCGTCGCAGCTAACCTGGACGCCTCCTCACTAGTGCTACTGGACTCGGACCCTGCCTGGATTCCCGGCGAATCCTGTGTTTGGATTATTCCCTGGACGCATGAAGCCTTCTGGCGACTTGGATTGGGCGCCCTGGTTCCCTACTCAAGGTGGGTCAATTATTTTTGGCTAGAAAATTTTGCCCTCACCTTAGGCTACGACCATGCAGACGCGAATTTAGAGCGGGCGAGCGATTTCTGACGTCATCACGCTCGCGTAGATGCGATCATGCAGATGCGAGACACTCGAAACATCGCACGCGAGAGCGAAAATACGTTTCTCGCTCGTATCTGACACTACTTGATTTTCTCTCTGTCTGCCAAATCTCGCTCAATGCTGCACATGCGCAGAAGTCCATTTTTATTGCAAGTTGTCTACTTCCACGTGAATGGCAGCCATGTTTGTGAGAAAAATTCGCTTCTGTATAATTACATATGGCGAGAAACGACGAGAGAGAGAACTTAAAAATTCGCTCGCTAAACATAGCTTGCGAATGCGATGACGTCAGAAATCGCTCGCGCGCTCTAAATTCGCGTCTGCATAGCCGTAGCCTTAGCCTCAATCTCGCTCGTATATTTAACCTTAATCTTCCCGCTTGAGCGCGTTCCCATTCTGTTATTTGGCTGCTCTAGGGATTTGTCATTAATGTTTTTATCTTCCTCTTAGCAGTCGAGTTGAGCACCGCCCTCATTCGCGTTAGCTTAGAATGTAAGGTTTAAGATAAGAAACCGTTACACGTCTCTCACTCCCTGTTTTTGTTTCTTCCCTATATTCTAGTTATCAACGGCTTCAAGCCGAACATTAAACGCTATTGCGTCGCCGTTTACGTACGGAGCAAGTTAGCTGGAGAGTTCCCTTCATTCTCATGTTCCTGCTCTTCCAGAAGAAATACTGCCTCCGCGATGTCTCTCTGTAATTAAGCTTAGCGATCTTGGGCATTAAATTATCACTTATTATTGACCCAATTCTTTGTAAATTCTCTATATTAAAGTACTACTGTAACTTTAATCGTTCATTTAGTTAATAGCGCGTCTTTATGACCGCTCCAGTTTATTAGCTATTTATCCGCAGTCTTACTTTTCTCTTAACAGCTTCATCAATTTTTGTGTAAATTTGAGTCCTGTTTCTCATATCGGGCAAGGCAATGTCCTCATGCGTTTCTTGCGTGTAAGCAAGATCGTAGCCCGTCTATTGTATAGTTTAATTGTACTCAATTAACTAATTTTTGTTATTAAATAAATTAATTAAGCCAAAAGCAAAGCTATA
This sequence comes from Rhysida immarginata, assembly GCA_023313115.1. Taxonomy (NCBI): domain Eukaryota; kingdom Metazoa; phylum Arthropoda; class Chilopoda; order Scolopendromorpha; family Scolopendridae; genus Rhysida; species Rhysida immarginata. The sequence goes on from JAHWFO010013951.1 coordinate 1,321,685, forward strand.
CTCTGTTGTCCGTTCCTTTAATTCTAACCTTTCCACTGCGCATTTGGCCTTAAATACGTGACAGTACGGTTGCCCTGGACTGTCAAAACACGCTGACAGCGATGAGGCATAGACAGGATCAGATTGTCCATCAGTTCTTGTGGAATCCTTTGCCAATCTTGCTCCAGGGCCACTTCCAGCTCACGAAGTGTTGTGGGAAGCATTGGACGGTTTTCCAAACGTCTTCCCAGCGCACCCCGAGCATGTTAAATGGGATTCATGTCTGGAGAACGTGAAGATCAGTCCATGCGTGCGAGTCCTGCCTCGTGAACCATGTTGTTGACAAGATGCACAAGGCGGGGTCTTGCTTCATCGTCCATAAAAGTGGTTTATAACTGCTCTAGCATAAAGTAGCATTATAGGCTGCAAAATCTCATCTCGATATCTGACAGCAATCAGCGATTCGTTTCTGAGGACCTGGAGATATGTAGGACACCAATGCTGATGCCATTCCATACCATGAGATGCCACCAACGAAAGAACCCCTTTCTCGCACGAAACCTAGTTCCTTCCATGTTCCTCGTTGAAGCCAGATCAGGGCACGGTGATTTTCAGGCTACAGACTGCTTTGACTCATCAGAGAAGAGGACAGTTACCCATTCACACAGGTCCAATGAGGATGCTCCACGAAAATTGGATGGCTTACGGGCAGTACATAACTTATTAATCATTCCAATTTATGCGCATGTACTCCGTGCTTCGGAGGACACGTTAAGCCGTGGTTCCCGGATGCTACTACCACCACCTTGTAGCAATCGTAAAAAGCTGGAAGAAGCTCAACAATGCATCTCCCAACCCGTCTGGTCAGCGTGGGAGATTAGACCAAATGCTCCCCCCTCCCCCTCGTGGACGAGACAGGCTGAAATTTATTTATTTATTTATTTATTTATTTATTTATTTATTACTCGGAGATAGGCGCTCGATTCAAGATTTAGTTCAGATCCGGAAGTGCGTTTGTGAAAATGTTTGAATTACTTAAAGAAATAAATGTCGGTATTTGTAGTAATCTGTTGGTGCTATCTAAAGAACTTCAAGATACACCTTCCCTTCAGTTTTTTTTTTTTAATTTTCTCTTTAGAAGCATTCGTTTGAGCTTAATCAAAACGACTTTAACTTCCAAATATTCTTCAATTTCAACTGATTTTCACTGTTATTATGGTGAAAAATCTCATATAAAAGTCAGCCATAAAACTGATAAAAAGGTTTAATAAGTTCAAATCCTAAATAAGGACCTAAGAACTATTAAGATAGCACCAGAGGATATAAGCAGTTTCACGAAGGGTGTTTTTTTGGAAGATGAGAGTGCTTAAATCTACGTAGCCCCTTTAGATTGCCCCAGGAGCTTCTCCAACAATGGAATGAGTACAGTAATCTTTTTCCACAAGCGGTCAATTTCTATTTGTAAATCCCGATACTTCGTGATCTTCTCTCGCTGCTTTGTCTTCAATCCGTGCATCACCTGGATGCGATATCAATGGGCCAGGCATATTGTGGGCCAGATGTCTGTTTGTTTGGATTCTGAAATACTACAAAATTTTAACTTCCTCATTTTCCAGAAATTTCTTGGCTTGATGTTCCCAGTGATTTTTTTTACTATTTTATACTATTTTTGTTTATTAATCACTAAATTTATGAAAAATGCCTTTATACAGGCCTCCAGTCCTTTTGGGCACCTTTCTATCCCTAAATATTCCTTATTTTCACGATAACCTTTAAAATTTATTTTATTTTTATTAATAAATATTTAATGTAATATTAATTTTTTGTTTTTATATTGCTATCATTATTCTTACAATTGTTACTTTTATTAACTTATTTGTAAAAATAATTTGTATTTAAAATATAATGCCGAAAATGCTGAAAACATATCAAACGACCTAACTTTGGAAGCCATAAAATGTTATTTATGTAAATATTTATTAAAAAAAAACAACATGCACAAGCAAGAAGTGTAGGTACTCATCTGTAGGCAACAGCAATAAAAAGTTTAAGATATGCACGCAAGATTCTTATTAGTTGCTTCATTTAACTCTTTCCGTTAGGTTTGCCTTTTCTTGCAACGAGAAAAGTGATCGGCGTGTTTTTCAAGCGTTTAATCTCGATGAGCAAGTTATTATGTCATATTAAAAAATTCACACAAATACGAATTTGATAAGCCGATCGCATAATCGTGCCGCTCGTAAAGGTCAGAGGTCGTGGGTTCGACTTCAGCTTGAGGCGGATATGATTCCTTAAGTCCTTTCATCTTCTTTTCACGAACCATTTATCCCGCAAGAATTTGCGAGACGTGAATTCGAAATCATTTAAAACTCGCGACCTTAGCTAAAGGAAGCAAGTCCTGGTAATTTTTTAAGAACGAGCTACACAACAATTATTATTTATGTTTCAAAGTTAAGCAAGTGGCGTTATTGTTATTGCACTGCTATAATAATGTATTCGATTGTTAAAAATGAAATGGATGATTAAAGGTATGAGTTATTCTATTGGCGGGCAGGAAGCGCAAGGTGCGGATTTTGCAAATTTTGGTGTCATTCGATAAGGTTCCACGGGGGTGATGCAATGATATAATTGTTGCGCGAAGCGACGTCGAAGAGCAAATATTCTGGACATAAAAGTTACTCATGCAACCAAATCAATTAAGGACACAACCGAGAAGATTCATAAAGCATTTTTAGAGGGAGTGCTTCCGAAAGGGCCGCTCCTCATTAGTTTGTAAAATTTACATCGGAAAATGCGATCCTACAGATGAACGCCGTAGCCATCGTCGTTCCTCCATTGATCCTGAACAATTAACGGATACTTTCGAGGCAGACGCTGTGACAGGTCGTCCAGAGGTTAAACGTACACTATTCATCTCTTTTCCGGCATTTGAGGATAATAGGGAAGGTATGAAAGCTCGAGAATGGGTACCACACGAACTCACTGATCAGAACAAACTCCAGCGATGAAAATGTGCTGGTCTCTCCTCTAAAGAAGCAAGCAGGAGAAAACTTTGCAACTGTTGACGAAAAGTGGACAGTGTATGACAATTGCACGCGTTCATCCCAATTGTTAGGAGTAAGAAACGTTCCAGGAAGAACTCCAAAGCACCTCTCCACGCAGAGAAGGTAATGCTTGCTGCTGTGCTTACTTTTTTGATGGTCCTCTGCCTGTATCCTTCACTATTCTTTCTTCACACAGGCTCAAGCAGATCGGCACTGTGCAGATTTAATGAAGATGCACAAAAATTCAGATGCATTTAACAGCTGTCTAATTAATAGATATGATGTCTGTTGCACTTGATTGATGGCTTTGCAACAATCTATCAGTCTTGAGACGAAACCGTGCCACATCCTATTTATTCTATTCCAAACCCACCATGCGCTATGAACAGTGCCATTGTCGTCTATGAAGAAGCTGTCACGTACAGGATAAAAATGCATCATTGCATAATGGACTTGGTCGGTAACAATGCTCAGGTCGTCCGTATAACGTACCCGACCTTCCATGAATATCAGATGACTATCTTCAAGGAATATTATCTTTTTCAGCATTTGAACAATTTTTTTGAAAATATCTTTTTGCCACTGATGCAATGGATCACTTGATCACGTCCAGATACGCCTATCAAACTTGGCATAAACAACCTGGATACGCGTTGGCAACAATGCATTGCTTTTGCTGGAGTTAACTTGAATTCAATAGGCATATCACATTCTTTTTCCTTTTTTGCTTTTCTTGTAACGCATACATAAACAGGTCAATGAATTTTAAATAACTGTTTAATATCTTATCAGACCTAGCTCTCCATACCCGAATAACCCTTGCATGGTTGCAGCACATAAGAGTATAGAAGAAACCGAAACAGCAGACTTATTTGCAAAGCAACAGTGCTGCAAAACTACCTTTAGACTCAGAACTTTTCTGTGGTATTTTAAAGAAAACTGCAGTAAGGGAAATAAGAAATTTAATGCCTAAAGAGATGAATAAACGGTGGAAACAGATCGCCAATCATAAAATACACAAGACTCAGAGTTTATGAACCTTCCATGAAGTTAAATCCCAAATTCTATAACTTAGCAAAAGTAGGATGAGAGTCGTAATAGGCTTTTTAACAGGCCATTACCAATTTAGGAAACACCTTCACAGGATGGGTAGCTATGAATGCAAAGTACTTTGGAGAAGGAAACAGCCCACCATATACGGAGGGTTGATTCAGATAAAATGAGATGGCTTTAAACGCCGCGTATGACCTTGACGGAATGTTATTTGCATGACTCGTCCACTATTCATGGGGATTAGCATTGTATACACTTGTTGCTGTTATTTGGGACATTTCGTACTGAAACATGGCTTCCAAAATCACAGCTTTTTGGGAAGGGTATATGTTTGGCCTTTCCGACGCTAACTTCAGTCTTTCGTGAACGTAAGTGGATACTGAAGTTATGGAATTATGCAAACGAAATGGTATTGTGGTATCCATAGCTACTGTGGGTCGAATAATCAAAAAGAACAAATTGCGACCATCTTATGAACGTGGACGAGCAGAAAGCAGACCAGAAACAAGCCCCAGCCAACATGCCCACCTCAGGTGGTGCGAGAAGTCCGGTCTGAAGTGCTGAAAGAAAATCCCCCCACACAGAGAATTCTAGCCCAAAGGAAAGGTATTTCACAGGCAACAGACTCCAGAATAATTCATGACAATCTTGGGCTGGAGCGACGTCATAAAGCGTGCGGTCACACAACTGAGTGAGTGAACACAACTGAACACTGCCAAGTCATCTGTGGCTTACTACAGGAAGATGGAACAGAAGACGGGCATACGAGTTATTCCCTTCTCTCATGTGCCTGTAAAATCTCCTGGATTTCTGTGGTTTTGGTCTCCTGAAACGACGGCTGGGAAGTCGCCGACCAAGAACCGTTGATGGGCTATGGAAAGTGTGTCAGCAGGTGTGGAACGAACTTTCCATGGAGTCCCTCAAACTTAGCCTACTTCAGTGGAAATTACGGTGCCGGGCGATAGTCCAACAACGTGGCTCTCACATCGAACACAACCGATGGTGGCGCCATGGTATTACACCATCGTAACAGAACTGCAAAGTCGTCTCATTTTATCTGAATCAACCCTCTGTACTGTATTTCATGAATATGTGGCATTAGCATGCATACGACACTCGAGCAATTCTCGACTTAATACTTGAGGCAATTCATCAAGAATCTGTTAAGAGTTTAAGTTGGTTCCTTATAAAAGCTGGCCTTAACATATAGGGAATGGAAGTCTGTGGGGAGGCGCAATATTCCTCAGGAGGAATAAGTACCAAAGGGACTTTTTCAGGATTATAACCCCTAGTTAAGAAAGAAAGAAATATATTATTGGACCCCTTTGGCATGAATTATATATAGTATGTATTGGGGTTGGCATACAGCCAAGAAGGTTTTGAAGAATTTATAAGTCAATAGAAGACTAGGCGTTAACCAGACATTTCCTTAGTTCTCGTAGATTTATTGGCTCTTGCTGTAGGATATGTCATTCCAATATGTTCCATACATTCTCTGAATGAAATCTGGACTTTGCAACGGCCAGGATAAATGACGAAAGTCGGCTTCCTGCTCGAAAAACATTGTTGAACAAACTATGCGCGACGAACAGTAACACTGTCGTCCATGTAGGATAAAATTGATGCATTGCAAGATGGACTTGGTCGGCAACAAGCTTTGGGCAGTCCGTGGAACGCACCAAACATTCCATGAATATTAGGGGACCTGTTCCATACCAGCAGAAAAGCTCTGTACCGTGATATCAACACCAGAACTGTGAGTTGTCTTGATAAGTCATGCTGGATCCATTGCTTCCAAACTGTCTGCCTAGCGTCGCTACAGAACAACAAATATCATCCATTAGACCACATAAACTTCTTCCAGTTTTTACGTGGTCAGTGACGAAGTTTCAGTCACTGCTGTAGAAGAATTTTCTTGTTCTTTGCAGATATGAGAGGTTTTTAATATAGGCATACGATTGTGCATTTGGATCCGTAAAATTGCCGGTGCATATATGGGTACATATTTGATTAAAATCATCTGTCAAGTGTTGCAAAGTGTATGTCCTATATTAAATGACGGCGGTCTCGCTCATGATTGATTATATTGAGTTACAGTTACTCCTTTTAGGCAAAGATTGTCGATTATTTTTCCAATGGTTGAATAATACTCTCGATATCGCACTCTTCGAGAATCCAGTCAGCTGCTTCGTTGTATCAATCATGGCTCCAGCTAGACGAGCACCAATGACGAATTTGTTTTTGAAATCAGTTAGGTCCTCCCCCTCCCTCACGCTGATCAAGGTTTTTGATTAGACTCGCCCACCTCTTCTTAAAGAGACGCTTGAATCACATGACTAAAACTAGTTTGCATAAAAACGGATTAAAATAAATTTATACAAGTTTCACACAATTTTCTAATTCGTTCGCCAGTTTCTCGAGTGTTTTTGGAATTTAGTTATTGTGGAAATTTCTCCTGACCAAAAAACGTCTCTATTTTTAAGCTTAAATAAGTTGTCGGACGGGAAAATTTTTTTCCCAAAAATTTTAATTCCTTTCTCCGCGTAAAATATTGCAATCGTTAAGAAGGTCTTCTTGTTTGCTTTGTCGATTTTATTCACGATATTTTACAATGATTTAAAGCTTCATTTTAATTTAACGTCTTCTCCTCTACCCATCCAAAAAAAGGAAGGATTTTAATCATCCTCAAATTTTTATTGCTCATCGCTGTTTTCGTCTTATAGTTTAATAATATTTAATAGGCTTTTTTACTCTCACGTTCTTCTTTCTTTTCCCCTTCCTCTCCTTAAAAAAAAGCCACGTTCATTTTGCAATAAACCTTCTTCATCGGAATTTTTTCTCTCTCCTCCTCTCCTTCTTCCAGTTGTTGGCTTTTCAAGGCAGACGAAAATTGCTCGTAATTTTTCACGGCCTCAATTTGTTGACAAGATAACGAAGCGCATGCGCGGTGACTTGTGTTCACGCTCTTCATGTGATTAGACGAGAGAGAGAGAAACCTGACTGATTTTGGTTCTGCCCTCTTTTTTTTTTCCTCTCTCCTTTCCCCTCCTCCATCTTCTTCTTTTCTTCCAGAAAAATGAAGAAGGAAGGAAAGGAAGGTGAAGATCGCCATGTTTAAAAGTGTGTACGAGCTTCTTCATCATAGGTATCGGGAAAACGTATTTCTAGCCTTTGTAATATAAAAGGAACTCTCGGATAATGTCGGATAAAACAATTCTGGTGGATTTGATGATAGATATCCTGTGTTGGATGATTTTTTTTACTAAGGTTTATCGATCTGAGATTGACCTTATCGCAATTGACAAAAACTCCAAATTGAACGTTTGATAATTTTGAATTTGATTGCGGTTACCCATGTAAAAATTTGTTTTAATATTTTTTGTGCAAAATACTTTGACCGATTCAAACGGGTACTTATTTAAGAAGAAGTCGGATAATTCTAATCACAGAAAAGCAGGGCCTTTGACTCAAAAAGTCAAAATCGTTTTAGATCATGTGAGTATCTGTTTCTAAGGAGTTCGTTGAATCGAATTAGAACTAGATCAGCATAGGACAAAGACGAAACTAATTGATTTCGAAAAGGTACTCATTGTTTCTCTAGCTGAATTTAACAAGTGATTTTGACCAAGACAGAACCATGCTCCGGGAGCGAAATGGATCCAAATCGGCAGTCGTAGGGTCTGGAACTTCGATAGGTGGAGAGAGGATTTGTTGGTAGCCCCACGAAGCAACGGGTCCAACATGCTTAATGAAGATATCTACGAGTCTGGGAGTATGAAAAGATCATCTGCTTCCTAATATTATGTGAGAACAGAGGATACGCGGCTCATTGTTGTAATCAGCTTGCAGATAATTTTTCCAAATGTTGAAAGATTTCAATGCCTCGTGAAATCCGATCATTCACAAATACCTTCATATTTAAAAATACGCGGCTTGCACCATGATATTTGCTGCAGATATAAGCATTCTGGATCTGATCTTTTTAACATATCATTGAATATTATTCTCCTCAGGATATATTTTCATTGTTTCATTTCATGCATAAACATATTTAAAAACTAAAATGCCAAGTCCAAGGAATAACTGTTGCGGCCCTGTGTAATTGATGCCAGGGTCACGTACCGGGCCGCGGCCTGACGGTTGAAAAACACTGGTTTATTTTATGAATTGCATCATGGCTTTTAGTAAATACTGAAACTGAAAACCACTCCGTGCCAAGCGCAACTCTACTCGACGAGAAATGTTTCCAGCAGCAAGTTTCAACAGTAGGGATGGATGCAACGATTTTAAATTTTTTGCACGATTTCTCGTGACTACATCATGCGTGACGATTGCACGTGCTTTAAGGCACGTGCAATGTAGAATACGTTCTATTCAGTTAACTGGCAAGATTAAGCCTAAAATAATGGCATAATTGAGCACGTTTTAGGAAGGATATATTCTGCCGTTTCCGACACAGGTTTCAGTTAATTCCTAGTAATTGGAAAGTGCAAGAAGTAAGGTCTCGGCCTAACTAAAGGTAACATAGTACTGTTATTCAGAGGAACAAACAGCTTCACAAGAAAAGTACAGAAAATGTTCAAATTGGTTACCATATGAAGCAATACGTAATTGAAATCGTAACACCTGGTTTTCATACACATTAGTAAATGTTGTTCGACAAATGTTTGTGCATGCATATTGAATTAGGGTTTTCAACTCATCCAAGTCTCTGGAGGAGTTGATGCACAGCAATCTTCATATAACCCCAAAAAGTAAATCCATCGGAGTCAAATCAGGTGATCTTGGGGGTTACCGAACAGGACCAAATTGTCCTATCCAATTTGTTTCAAAAGCATTTCAAAAGAGTTGTGACATTTCAGTAGTTCTGTGGACTAGTGCCCCATCCTGCTGGAACCAAAGACAAACTTTCTGCCCAATCACAAACCACATTTTGAAAAATAAGGTTAGCATATTGTGCACCAGTCACTGTACCCTCGTAAAAAAATTGACAAATTACTGTCGAATTATATATCCCACACCAGACGTCAGTTGACCATCTCTATTGATGGTTTGTTTCCCTGTTAAAATGTGGTTTTAAATTTGTGGCTAGAAATATAAAATATGGTTATTTATAATAAAATCTTGAGTAACCATAGACTCATCACTCCAGAGAATGGACTTATTAAATGGCTATTGATGTCTAGCGTAGCAAGCTTACATTTACAAAGCTTTTAATGCACGAATAGGGGTTAGATGGTATGGGTTTTATGTTTGTGAAGTATTTTCTAAATACTTCAGCATGATAACCCACATACCGAAGACGGATTTCTAGTACTTTCATTTCAGTCGTTTTTCAAATCCCTAGCGACAAATTATCAGATAATATCAAGAAATTTGTATAGCTTTAAATCTCTTCCTTGCTCGTGAGCAATAAATTGACTGTTTTTGAATTGAAGCCTTCAACATCATGAAAAAAATCCTCTTAATATCATATAAAATATAAATTATATTTTTTAAAAATAATAAAACACTTAATGCCACGGCGTAATAAAAAGTTTGAATGATTTGATTCTGCCTTGCGATAATGAAGATAGCATTTTTTTTAATCCAAGGGAGATGAGTAATGCAAACTGTAGAGGCCCATAATAAGTGCGAGAATGGGTTTGAGGATTTAATTGGTTACTTTTATGAGTGAAAACGTGACGCCGATCGATAATGTAGTTGTTAACCTCCGAGAATCGTTTGATTTTTACGACTTTGTGGAATGGAATCCCTTGTACGGTTGTCACCGTTGCGATTTCCACCGTTAATTTATAAACGTTGTTGCTTGAAAATGGAAATTTGGTTTCCTATGCATTCTGCGGGTTACAAGGGCAATTGAGACGTTAATTCAATGGACACTGGTAATATCGGGGTCTTGTATTTGGTACAATTTTATTTTCATTTAATTTACTAGTGCGGTATCTTCGTAGTCTCGATTTTACTGTAGTTTTATTATGGACATTAGGATGTTCGTAACTTATATTTACACCTTAATAGTATCATTTTACGGCACTCAGTGGGTTTTATTATAGGTATACTTACTTAGCTTTCTAAGAAAATATGAGACCGGTTTATGTTAAGAAGATTTACTACTTATTATGAGGTGCTTATTTAAAAAAAATCAAAGATAGAATAGTACACACACAGAGACAAGCCATACTAAATTAAAAATCTCTATTGGAAGCTCTTTAGCCTGAATTACAACACGTGTTTTAATTGGCATAGTGTCAGTACGGTGATGAAGCACTTGTAAGTCATTGAAGACCAGGCGTTCACCAGTCATTACCATTAGTTCTCTTGCAGATTTAAATGATATTTGAAAAAATAGAAGGAAAAATTCTGCGACATGGATTCGAACCAGGAACTTCGACCTCAACTGTCAGGCTCGACGCCTCTACCAGTAGGGCTATCGCAGACATTTGTACAGCCATTATTGATAAGGCATGCTGGATTTATTGCTTCATTGGGCTTCCACCCCTGCTTATCGTCGATACAAAATAACAAAGTCTATCGGTGATTCATCCGACCACATAACATTCTACCAGTCTTCATGTGTCCGGTCACAAGGTTTCAGATACCACTCTAGTCGAACTTTCCTGTTCTTTGCTCAAATCAGGGGTTTTGAATCGGCATACGAAAATAATACTTACAAGGGTCACTTACAAAGTCAAGGGAACTATTTTATACATTGGAATCCCAGACCGCGATCCACATTTTTCGATATGCAGCTATGGTATGGCCTTATTGATTCCGCTAGATGGTGTAGATGTTCAAGGACGGAAGAGGAAGGCATGCGCGAAAGTTGGTTCTAGGACAATTGTCACCTGGACCACCGCCACCCGGACAACTGCCACCCGGATAACTGCCATCCGAACAACCGCCAACGAGGACAATTTCCACCAAGGATAATTGCCACCGAGGACAGTTGCCCCCAACAATAGAGATTATGCATGGATTTTTTTACCTCCAATTGGGAGTTATAACCTAATATTTTGAGATTGTTCTGTTTACCTAAAAGTGTAATTATCCCGGGCAACGCCGGGTACCTCTGCTAGTTTTTTATAGATTCGGACATACTAAACATGAAAAACGTGGACAAAAACGATACTAACTTCTAAATATTTATTAAATTTGATTTTAAAACGCGAAATCCACGCTCTATTTGAAAATGATGTATGATTGGTTTTCCTCGATTTGAGAATCAGATTGAATCGGATTCACATTTCATATCGTCGATTTCCATTTGTCGAAGATGTTTTTTTTTACTTAACAGGAAAATTACCGTGACCGTTCCAGAATATAAAAAGGGAATCTGATAATTTGCCGAAATCGACGAATTAGACTTTAAGAGGGGTCCCGGCCACCCCCCCCCCCCCCCAGGTATAAAACCTCACTGTTAAAGTGCTGCCACTCAACGTCTCTCCTTCCCAAGTGTTTCTCTAATCATTATGTAATACGACTGAAATTTGTGAACCTTACCTGATGTGACTGTAGTACGCAACGCGCTCGCACCGATGGTATGGGTTCTGACCTAACGAAAAAGACAGGCCCTGGCTTTGAAAATTACCTGATCTGCTTAGTCGAAGCAACAATGTAACCTTCGCTGTTTCCTTCTTAGATTTTAGCAATCAGTATTTTTTCGTTTCTTGGGAACAATGAAGGTTACATTGTTGCTTGGCGTTTCCCTGGCCCCGTCTCTTGAGCGCTTCGTTAATTTAGCGTTATATCTCCACCATATCCTTGACCTCGGTTCAATTTGACCTGCCTAAGACCTGAATTACCATACAAAATTTCATCAAGATTGGTCCAGCCATTTTGAAATGCATAGCCAACAGACAGACAGACATACAGAGGATTTTATATAGAAGATAGTGGGAACAGACTTATAGCTCTAATTTTATTTGATAAGCCTTTAGCATATCCGAGTCGACAGTGGCGACTGCAGTGTTAAAACGAACACGTAATTTATTCAGAGTGACTGCTAATCGCGGCAAATAGGCTTGATCTTTTACTTAGCTCCAGAAGAAAAAATCACAAGGTGTGAGATTGGAAGATCTGAAAGACCATACTATGAGCGCGTTATCCTCTGCTTCGGGAACCGCCTTGGTTAAAATTATTTGTCAATCACTGCACAGTATATGTCCTGTTTTAAACGACGGCGATCTCGCTCATGATGGATTGCCTTTGAATTACCACAGATATCCCTTTTAGATGAAGACTGTGGATCATTAGTTCCAACGACTGGATACTCTGGATAACGCAGATTTCGAGAATGTACCCAGCTGCTTCGTTGTTTCAGTCGTGGCTCAGATGATCGAATCATATGACTTCCAGCTATTTTGCGTAAAAACGGATTAAAACAAATTTACGTGGGTTTCACAGATGTTTATAATTCATTGGCCAATCTGTGTATAAAACTTAAGCGTCTCTAAACCATTAATTTTATGGTTGAAGATGACCCTCCCTCCTCGCTGAAGTCAACGGACCGATAATGGATTCATTCTTTTAAAACTTTTATTTAAAAAAACCATGAAAAAAAATCTTCGTTTTTTTAATAAGGATTTAATAATCGCTGTAGAAGAAAACTGGCCGTTATCCTTCATTATGCAAACTGAACTTGAAAGGCTATAATTAATATTAAAGTTTCTTATATTTCTAAAGGAAATTGAAAGATACAGAGCTTATGGCTTGATAGGTTTTCTTGATCTCAAACAAAAAATCTTCAGGTTGTTTTAATTCATGTGTGTTTCTCAGTTTAAAGATAAATGCGTTCACGTGATATCACGTTATTACTTCCGGCATTCTCGTCCACATCTAAGATGCCTGCCTTTCTCGAGTAGTATTAAGATTGATGTTTCTAAATAGATGAATTATAATAATAAGAAATTAATCTCCCTCCCCAAGGAAGATATTATTATGAAAATTTATTAATATGAAAATATTTGAATTCCGATGGGATATTCTGTCCAAAAATAAACGAGCATTGCTTGTTGCTGTATTACATAATGGCGGATCAAATTAAAAGCTTGAATTTATGGTTATACCAAAATCGTTCGGCAATGATTTACAATGCTATTTTTCATTACTTTATTTGTTATCGAATTTTATCTACTACACGTAGGATTTTTCAATATATTCCCCATTAACATCAATGCGCTTTTGCCATATTTCTAGCAATTTCATAATTGCGTGCCTGCAGTTGTTCGGGTTAGCGAATCTTCGACCTTGCAAAGATTCCTTCATTTCGTGTCTGCAGTTCTTTGTCATAATGCGCTTTTACACTCTGAAGCTCTCGATATAACTTTACTCGCATTCAGGCATAAGCACTGTGGGCACTCATCTTGCATTCTCATCTCATGTTCAAGTGATCGTGCAGAATGGTGAACGCACTTACACTCTGAGATGTGTAATACAAGGTGCGTACGAAAAGTTCGGTGAATGGTCTCATAAAATAAAGGAAACAAAAGATACAAACAAAATACCTTTACTGGCATTCAAAGTAATAACTATTAGCTACAACGCAATTTTGACATCGGTTGTACAGCTGCTGGAAACTGTCAGCAAACGCTTCTTTCGGTATCGCTCGAAGCACCGTTGTCACACGTTGTTGGATCTCCGCAATGTCGGCAAAGCGTAGACCTTTCAGAACTCCTTTGAGGCGGGGAAACAAGAAGAAGTCTGCAGGTGCCAGATCTGGAGAATATGAAGGATGTACTGGGGTTGTGCTTGTTGACGTTGACCCGAACGCGGCTCATCCTCGAATCTTGCTTTCCGTCTTTAAAGCGTTTAAACCACTCAGAAACACACTTTTTTTACTACTGCTTCGACGCCGTAGGCTTTCACTAACATTTTATGTGTCTCTGTGGCCGTTTTGCCTAATTTGAAGCAAAACTTCATGTTGACGCGTTGCTCCATTTCGCAATGACACGCCTTCTCTCACAGATTGCATTAAATTGTTCGTAGCGCGCACTTCCGCTTAACTGTCGTGATTTGGATGGTAGGGGGGACTAGTTGCCATGTCTCTCACTGCGTCTGCGTGAGCGCAACATCCTAACCAGCGCGGCTATTCAATTATGGGACCATACACCGAACTTTTCGAACACATCTTGTGTGTCCGTCAATACAGTTTTTCGGCAACTGTATTTATCATGATTTCGTTCACAGCGGTGGATGAAGTGCCCGGACCGCTCCCGGCTTTGTAATCGAAACTATTTAAACCACTGAAATGCCGTCAATTGTGGAAGAAAATCTTCGCTCTTTGGCTGTGCAACATTTCCTATGCTTCCATGGCGAATTTCTGCAGACGAACGAAAGCGCATACTGTTCATCAGAACCCATTCCTTTTTTTCGATAGACGACCAATGGTGGAGCACTTATGTCAGATGTAAAATTAATTAAGTTTAATAATACTTCATTAAACTCAGAAGTATGGAAGAAGAATGGAAAAATAAATTCCTTACATAAAATAATTTATTGAAATATAAATTAATAATGATTACAATTACAACTCTATTTGAGCTTAAACTATATCGAAGAAACTAGAATGACAAAAGTCCTGCAATTTTAAAATTAACTAATTGGAAATTAATGAAATTAATTTTAGAGCAATGATAATCTTATACAGAATGAATTAAAAATCTGTATCCCCCCTCCCCTTGTATCTTGGATACAAAGGTAGTTATGCAAATTCCAATAAAGGGGGTGAATAGGAAGTTGAGGGTGCTCTTTCTCATGGTGGCACTTACAGTATTGTCAACATGCAAATCGTATCTACTAAACTGTAAAAGATGCACACAAAAAAACCCAATTAAAAGTTGTTCAGCATCAAATAAGCAACAAAACAAAAAAAATTCCAAAATTCGATGAACGGATCACCCAAAAACCTCATTGTAATCTCTGCAATTGGACAAGACTGGTACTGTATTTTCCTCATCAGTCTGTGTCCTTGGTCGATCTTAACGCTGGTGCGGATGGACAGTTTCTGTATTTAGAAACCGTTGTACAATTTGTCTGATTGCACGATGGGTTGGATGACGTTGATTAGGGTATCTTTCTTGATACAACCTAATTGTTGCATGAGAGTTTTGCCTTGTCTCACCAAAGCAGAGAACCATGTTGATCATTTCCTGACCAGTGTACTGTGTCATCGTGCAATCAGACAAGGTCTGATCTTGTTTCAGCTTCAACATGCCTTCTTTTACCAATTGCACAGGAAACTGGTGTCTCCATGGTAATTTGTGGAACTTTCCAGAACAGGATATGGATACTATATGAAATAATTAGCATGCTTTGCAAATGGTATTAAGCAAAAAAAAAATTCATTAATTACTCCTGTCACTTGAATCCAGGCTCTTTGGACTCTGTTGCTCTCGCTTTCCCCATAGGCCACTCATCCCTTCCTCAATCTTGAAGGGAATCAAGGTATTAATGTTGCAGAGATTGCAATGAGGTTTTTGGGTGATCCTTTCATTGGATTTTGAACATTTTTTTTTGTTTAATTGCTTATTTGATGCTGAACAAGTTTATAATTGTTTTCTAATGTATCTCCTACGATTTAGTAGATACGATTTGCATATACCCTAATTTGCATGTAGACAACACTGTAAGTGCCACCATGAGAAAGAGCACCCTCAACTTCCTATTCACTCCCTTTATTGGAATTTGCATAAGTACATTTGTATTCAAGATAGAAGGGGGAGGATATAGACTTTTGTCTCACCCTGTATAACAATTGCAAATATTGAAATCACTTTTCTTCTTTAATAGTTAGAAATAACCTGGTTCTTATTTCCTCAGAAGTTGCGGAAGAAATAGTTCCAATAATTTCTTAATGAAATCAATTATCAATTAATAGTCCAAATTATTTAAATAAGCGCAACCGATAACGCGTAATAGGTTGGCTATTTGCTGAGTTAAGCAACTTGAAGAATTCGTTTAAGAATAAGATAACGATGATTTCAAAAGCACTACACAGATTTCCAATTCCCGAAATTCATGTCATATAATACCGGATGGTTATAATTAAAGTTCCCCACTTCCGCGCGGGCTGCAGACCGCGTTATTGCATGAATAATGATGAAACTTTGTGTATAGGCTATGCAGAGCATAGGGAAAAGAATTCCAACGGAAAATTTATTAGTGCATACGGCTGCTACCAGGGGGAAAAGTGGCGCTGCAAGATCAAACACAGACGGTAAATGCACTATTGAAATGCTGTTAGAAATTCTGTTCAATATGCGCACCCTCTGCGTCGATGACATGCTGGTAGCGCAGGACAGCGTGCTCAACAGCAGCACGAAGTGCCTCCTGTGAAATGGCTGCAACATAACGAATGATGTTGGCTTTCACTTCAGGAAAGGTCCGTACGCCTCCATGATAAACACGATGCTTCAGGGTTCCCCACAGCCAGAAGTCACATGGATTAAGGTCTGGTGAACGGCCAGGTCAATATAATCAAAACTATTTAATCCACAATACTTCTCGCCTGAATTCAATTAAGTACCGCCGTTTTTATCATTTTGCTTCACGGCATAATTAATGTATTTCTGCTTCTCAGTCTAACGGAATCGTTTTTCTTTCCTTGCAATAAACGGCATTCTCTCTCCTTCCCGTTAGAACACCTTCCATCTCTCCGAGGAATCTCTTCTCTCATCTCCTATTTTTTTAACCTTTGTACTACGTCTCTGCTCTCCTTTCACTTCCATTTCGCTTCCTTTTATCATCATCTTCACTGTGCCCTTACTCGGGCTCCTATCAAGCTACTACTACAGAGTCCACCAAAAAATGTATACACTCTTTGTCAGACTATATCGGGATACTGTCACCTGCGCTTTATGGAGCTGATGAAGAGGTCTTCTACCAACAGGACGGGGCGCCACCACACAACTACCTAGCCATACGAGATTTCCTGGATGACAATACTGGATTGGACGAAGAGGGCCCATTGAGTCCTCTCCACGGTCGCAGGAACTAACACCAATGGACTGTTTCTTGTGGGGAACTGTGAAAGATCAAGTCTATTGACGTACGCCGCGCACCCTTAAAGTGTGTATACAATTTTTTGGCGGACTCTGTATAGAAAGTGTTTGTTTTGTCCGGACGCTCCAATATCGCTCGTGACCACTAATGTTGGGCGCATGTATGTATACGTTTCTAAACTACGCATGCGCTTCACACGAGAGCCGGTCTTCACAATACAATTCGTTTAATTACCGTACGTTACCTGTTGGTTACAAAATAAATTCATTCTCCTTTTTTTTATTTGACTAGCCCTTGTATGTATAAAATCGAAAAGTATTCTATATTCTTTGGTTTCTCATCATTTCTGATAGAATGACATATCACATGCCATATGTTGTTATTTGAAAAAACGTTAATACTATATTCTCTAAAGACCGCGTAACCACTAACTCAACTCCAACCCCATTGGGACAATTTGGCTGAAACTTCATACGAGGGGCGTTCAAATTTGACCTGGACTTTATTTTTTGTAAATTTCATTGTTGTAAAAATCTAAACTTTCATTGTTGGGATGGCAACCACCAACTGTCATGCAAATGCAGCACCACTCATTCGGTTGCCATGACAACCGATTGTTTGTTTAAACAAAATGGCGAACAGCGATGTGTCAACCAAAGTGGAACAACGAATAATCATCAAGTTTCTCCACCACGAATATGTAAAAGCATCTGAAATTCATCAGTGACTTCAAAGACAGTTCACCGAGTCATTTTTGTCTCGATCATCATTCCCCTTTGCTTGGTGCCAAAAGTTTGAAGGGGGCGAGAATCCACCGGCAATGAATCTCATAAGGCAAAGCCAGCAACTGCTGTCAATGATGGCATCATCGCACGAACAAATGAGCTGATAAGGGACAACAGGCGGATTCATGGATGAGAATTAGCTTCAATACTGAACATCAGCACTGGCAGTGTGGAGGCCATCATCCACGATAAGCTGAAATTCAACAAGATCTGTGCCAGATTGGTCCCTAAGCATCTCTCCGAGGATCACAAAACCACCCGGGTGGAAATCTTTTTCATGCTGCTGCAGCTATATGACAGGGAAGGTGACAGCTTCCTAAGGAGTGTTGTGACCACCGACGAGACATGGATTCATCACCATACTCCTGAAAGCAAGCGTGCGAGCATGGAGTGGCGACACACTGACTTACCACGACCCAAGAAATTCAACGAAAGTGATGGCGACTGTTTCTGGGACATTAAGGGTATCATTCATGTCGATTTTCTGGAAGAACGTCGAACCATAATTGTACCCTACTACTGTGACATTTTGAGGACGTCCCTGAAGCCGGCACTAAGGAAAAAGCGACCAGGACTCTTTACCAGTGGTATTTGTTTTCTGTTAGATAATGCCAGACCACACACAGCCAAACTGACTATGGACACACTGACGGAACTCAAATTGGACTTCTGACTACATTCTCCGTACAGTCCGGATCTCTCCCCTTGCGACTATCACCTTTTGGACCATTGAAAGAGTTCTTGGGAGGGCAGAGGTTCGGCTCCAATGAGGAAGTGTAAAAGGCTGTTCTGATGTGGTTTCGACATCAGCCTGAAAATTTCTACAGAACCGATATCCAGATTCTTCCCAGAACGCTAGAAAAAATATGTAGAGAAGTTGGGAAGAGTTCTTTGAGAAATAACTGGTGTGTGAGTTATTTTCGTAGTTTCCTAATTTTATAAAATATAAAGTCCAGGTCAAATTTGAACGCCCCTCGTACTATGGTATAATCTTGCCTAGAGAAATCAGACGAAAATTTCACTCTTTTACATATCTGTATACTATAGTGGCTGGTAGCCTTGATTAATTTCCGACCCATAAGCTCTTAATGGACTTCCACAAGGAATTATGGGTTGAATATTGCTTCTATAAGCCTTCATTGGTTTAATTGAATAGCGGTATTGCGATTAGCTATTTAGTAATGGAAAACATGTGTGACCATGGTAACCACAAAAGATTATGGTTAAAACCATTATTGGTTAATTAGTTAAGAATAAGCAGACAAAGAATATATATTAGTTAAGAATAAGCAGACGAGGATTATTCAATAGAAACATGTTTATAAGCTGTGAAGCAATTTTTATTCAAAGAATTTAAAAGAAATCTCGATGAACGTTAAGTCATGAGTCACATTGGTTCGCTAATCTATCTCGTAAAATTCCTGTGATCGTTGGCGGAATCATTGCGTAACAGCAAAATCTACGTCAACGTCGGAATCGAATGGCCGTCCTTTTAGTGATTATTTTAGAGGGCCAAAGACAGGGAAATCGCACAAGGAGAACTCGGGACTGTAAGGTGATTGTTCTTGAATCTTTCGGGCTCTTTGAGGGCGGGCGTTTTCATGCAGAAGGATAACACCGTTTGGGACGTTTATCCTTGATGCTGGCACGTAAACGGTGTAAGCTGTCTGGGGATCGATCAGCATTGATGTTGACACCGGGTTCCTTAAAGTCAACATGTGATCTCCAGTTTTCTTGTTTTCCAGCTGCTTGGAGGAAATCTCTTCTACATATTCTCAAGTTGGGCAAAATCTGGTATTTCCTACGAGATACAGGTCTATAAGTTTGTTTCTTCTAACTCTTCTTGTTAGGAGCAGATTTTTTGGACGGATTGCCTACCATAAACGCCATCTTCCAACTTAATCAAAACTCTTAGAAAGAAGCACACAGCTAATATGTGTCACAGACGCCTCATTGGTACTTAAACAACTGCTTTCCGTTGTCTTGGCGATACCTTCGAGGCTGCGTAGGCCAAACGTGTTTCTATTGAATAATCCTTGTATTTACTCAAGCCAGACACAGTGATATTGCACTCTTTGGCTAATTTTCGTGAACGCCATTACGAAAATCAAGTTGTCTCTTGCACGCAGAAAATGGATCTGAAGATTCATTGCAGATCCTTATTTTGAAGTTTGTAGGAATATTTCTAAATCCTTAGGATATTTAAGTTGAAGCTTTTGTTTATGGTGTGTGAAAGGATCTTCTTTAAGCGAGCACGGGCGCGGTTACACAGCGGGGGCAGAGGAAGAAGGAAAAAAAAGCAAAAAGAGGTAGTGAGTTGTTGCTTCACCTGTGCTACTGCAAACACCGTGCGAACGTCTCAATCGGCTATGCCAATCATCCGAGTTTGCGTGCGTGAGAGCTGTTTCTGAGGATCGGCTGCCATATTTGAATCCAAGAGCAACTTCGTCGAAGTGGATCTCCTGACACCCTGGCGACGATCCATCGGCCTTTGCCTTTCTCAGTGCATCCGTTTTGTCTCGGCAATCCAACAAAAGTGGTGGTTGTTGCCTCAACAGGAGGACTCCGATACAAATTAATTGCCGGCGCCCTCCCACCGGGCCGGCCTGATTTCCAGGGTGTTCCTGGTGGCACTTTATCGCGGGCGGCGATTGCGACTGAGTTATGACCGCTGCCGACCGGAGGCGCTCGCTCTTTAAACTGCTTCTTTTCCCTTTCGACAATGGAAGAAGGGCGAAATGCGTGAGAAAAGCCTGGTTGCGTGCACGGAAGGCGAGTGGCGCACGCAAAGGAGGTTGAGTGGCGGATGGACAGATCACTGCTGCCCACACTCTTGCCCGCCAACAAGACATGATAACGATCGGTGGAGTGAGTGCGGTCGAGAGCCAACGTCTTTTGCACCGAAGGAGGGCGTGTCTATGGGGGATGGGGAATGAATGGACGGATGGATAGATGTTAAAAGCACTCGCCCCTGCGGATCGGACTCTGCGTAATGAAATCGCCCCCCTGCCGCCACCTTACGACCTAATCGGCAATAAAATAATCAAGACGAAGGAGGCTTACAGGAGAATAAGAAGAATGCTTATCGTGCCTTATGCCATTAAAACGTGAAATTTATTTCCAGATTGCTGTCATTATTATCTGCTTAGATATGGGCGCTTATCTTTACTTGACGTCCGCCTTCGTGACGTCTTTATTTAGTCCAATTTGGAATCTGAAAATCTGCATAAAAGAACAGCGAGATAATAAAACCCCGTCTGTTTTATCTCTTGTTATTATGACATCGTTTAATACATGTATTTGCATTAATGTTCATTAAATATTTTAACTTTATAAATTCTACAAGCGTTAGCAGAGGACTGTCATGGAAGCAATTTTTAATAAATTTCAAATCTTCCACACTTAATTCATTGTATTAAGTAGTCTCCATATTACTTGAAATCCCATAACACGGTTTCATTTTTATGCGATCGGGAAAAACGAAATAAGTGTCATAAATTAAATTGTCATCTCAAGTTACGCTATCACAGATGCAGTACTCCTTTATGACAACAACAACAACATCATGGGGAGGGTAGGCATCATATAGAAAGATAAAATTTAAGACTTAAATCACCAATTAAACCCCTTTCTCTACGTACAATTCTTGCTTTCTCTACTGTCATTCAAACTTTCAGAAACATAGACATCAGGTATTCGTCTACCTGATCCTGCGAAACCTTCATTGGCCTTTTTCACGCGGTCGCCGCTCATCATTCATTCCTTCCATATGCCCAAACCACCCCAATGGAGTCTAGCAGATTACATTCCCTTCGACTCCAAGCGTACGCACAATGTCCAATGAATTAGGTAGGAACATCCGTTTAATATTTAATTGGACCACTTTTGGTCAGAATTGGCGTATGCGTGCTGAACAACCATCTGCAATGACCAGTAGCATTGCCGTCCACGAACAAGCGCTTACATGTAGGACAAATTGTAGCATTGCAGGATGGTAACAGTGTTCAGGTAGTTGGTCCAACACACACCTCCTTGCATGAGTATCGGGGGAGGAGTTCCATACCAGCAGAAAAAGCTCTCCATACCATGACACTATCATCAGAGTCTTGATTTGTATGCTTCATGGTTGGATTCCCGCCAAACACTCTGCCCACTATCAGTACAAAACAAGGAGTCTCGCGATTCGTCAGACCAGATAACCTTCTTTCAGTCTTCACATGTTCAGTCGCGACGTTTCATTCACCACTGTAGACGAACTTTCTTGTTCTTTGCAGAAATCAGGGGTTTTTCGTACTGTCGATTTGGATCTGCTTCAACTCCCAGTGCATGGTCCGGCCAGGTATGCATTGGGAACAATCTGGGTTAAAATCGTTTGTCGATTGTTGCGCAGAGAATATACTATTTCTCCATACAAATCGTTTTAAACGACGGTGGTCTCGCTCATGGCTGATTGCCTTTGATCTACATTTGTGTGATCTACCTTTTAGACAAAGACTGGTTGAATACTCTGCTTTTTCTCTTTCAGAGAAACCCAGTCAACTGCTTCGTTGTTTCAGTCGTAGCTCCAGCTAGACGAGCACCGACAAATGAGTCCCTTTAGTTTCTTCGTTTTCCCCATGCCGAACAAGTTCTACGATTACATTTACTGAATCACATTAACTCAAATTATTTTGCATAAATATGGATTTAAACAAATTTACATGTGTTTCACCCAAGTTTAGAATTCTTTGGCCATTGTGTTATGTTATCTACATCCTGTAATTTTCTGTATACGTGTCTGCCTATTTCTCTACAGATATCCCGCAAAGTAGTGGATGATGGCCAATATGAGCTTGCTATCTTGCTATGCTAGGAAGACAAATCCGACTAAGCTTGGTTTGAACTAATTACACATTAAAATACATTGTATTCTGCTTGTTTCAGAAGTGTATTCAATTAAATTTGATTTATTTCCTTTATGCTAAAATAATAATATTTTTAAATGGTTAAAAAAATTTGCACGTTTAGATTCTTTTTAACTGTCTGCAAGTTTCTTCAGCATTTAAAAGAAGATTCAGGTCACGTAAATGCTTTCAACTCATTCACCGAATAGATTAAATCAAACGCAATAAAATATAATTTATTATTTAAAAACAATATAAACAAAAAGTCGTATTTTCATTTTTATAAATGGCAAGAAAGGGTTCTTTTTAAGTATTCATGAATGCACAAGAGCCGGAAGGCACCACATTAAGCATTCATAGCGGAAGAAGACTTTTGCCAATTATTGGTGTACGTGTATTGATCGTAAATAAACAAAACAGTAAACAATCATTTTTGTGTCAAATCTAGCCTTTTCTAACAAAGAGTCTTTTGCAATGTTAATTGCTTTTGTTAATTCCTTTAAATGAATAAACGTTACTCTTTAATCGTCTACGAAGCGAAGGCAAAAATTGCATAATATATCCTGAAATGATATAGGGTTATTCAAAAAGATGGATTAGATTTCGAATACTTAATTCCTTGGGTAGAGTAAGATTCAAAGTTTTAAAAGTCTGCCTAGAAGTTAAATTGAAAGGCCTCACAGTAGTGCTTCTGCTTGTTTATAGGAAACTGTTGATGCCATAATAGGAGAAGTTATGTACATGGAGGAAGATGGAGCGGCAAAATAGTTGTTTATATGAAGCCAGGACATGCGCGTGTATGTGGAGAGAGTATTATTTAAGACAAATTAAGCCATGCTCCTTTTTATATGCCAGTAATATTTAGCGGCCCATGAGTACTGCAAGAATGACCTCCATCACAGATTACTTATACGAGGGTGTACCCAAAAGAAATCGGAATTGTGGTGTTGATAGCCAGGCGCCTGTATTACCGATTTCTCCCGCAGAATTCGTTTCTCCCAAACAGACTGTCAATCAAGCATTCTATCTGGAAGTTTTTAAAAGGCTGGCCAATAGTTTGAGAAAAAAACGTGCCGATTTGTGGCAGTCAGGTGACTGGTTTTTCCACCATGACAATGCGGCCACTCACACAGTCTTCACTGGTCGCCATTTTTTGACCAAAGAAAACATGAGTCCATTGACCCACCCCCTTTACTCACCTATTAATGTTGAGTTTGGGAGGATCGAATTCTGTTTGCACAATACCCCTCATATCAAAAAACGCCGCGTAAACAAAACAGTCTTTACATAACGGCTCACAGAAACTGCGCACAAGCGTCCCTAGCAACGCCGCTTGGGATAACGACGGAGGAAGTGTTGGCCTACACTCACCTAGCGGGAGAAGTAGTATTACAAGCACCTGGCTATCAACACCATAATTCCGGTTTCTTTTGGATACCCCCTCGTACACACACAGATGCGACAATCAATGTTAAAGTAGTGGAAACTGGATGGCTCATTGTTTTGACGCATTGATTGTAGCAATGTCCCAGGCTCCCGAAGGGTGCGCTATTTAGAAACATTTGCTTTTACGTGAATTTTGATATTTAATAAAGCATTCTCTATGTAAATTTCCAAAAGGATATGTTATACTTTTTATGTGGTGGAAAGTGATTGACTCATGGTTGTATTGAATACGATAATTAGTATAGTCATCAATTGTAGCGCACAATCACGTGACGCCTTTCCATTTTTTTCCATAGGACGTTATCGTTTATCGTATCTGTCTAATAAGTATTATGTGACCACTATATTGTCTTAAGCAGTATATTGAAAGCGAAGCTGCCAAGTGGTAATTTAGAGAAAATGACACACAGTTCGTCGAGTGGTAGCTCCTGTAACACGATCCAATCGGAAGTCACCAGCTGAAAAATTGCTACGGAGTTCCGAAATACCGCCATTAGATTCACCAATTGAAAAGAGCCATACTGCTGTTTATAAGCCCCAAAAACAGCAGATTTAGTGCGAAGCGACGTTTAGAATGGTGTACAGCCTCAAAACAATGGAAAGATGGCTTCTGAAGCGATGAATCTCGGCAATTAGATGGTAGAGTTTAGATCCGACGGATACCCACGTGCCTGACTGCGTCGTGCCCACTGTAAAGTTTGGAGAAGGCGGTGTCATAATATGGAACTCAGCTTCATGATTTGGATTGGACCATTTTCTTCCGATAGCAGAAACTATGAATCCGTAACTTAACTTGACATTTTGGACAAGTCATCGGAATCACCATGGACAATTTGCACGGCGCTGGAAGGGATATTTCCATGATGAATATGCAAAGCAGGCAAGGTTTCCTCCCTATTTAAGACAAATATTTGTAATCACTGTCAGTTGTTTGCGTACACTGGTTAGCGTCCGCAGTTCAGCAGTGTGGCATAATCCCGTTCCTATTTGCAGAAGGGAATGGCGCCATTGCCAGTCATCGGCGAATGGTACACCTTCACGGTCCATACACCTTAGCCTTGCTCAAGTTAAGGAATAAGCAAAGAAAATTCGGGAACGACAGACATCCATTCAAAGCGCACAACAGTCTGGACGTCCACAGGATGCAGTCACCCTGGAGAAGATGAAAAGGGTTTAAGACCTTGTGCTAGCAAGTAGAAGGGTAACAACCCATCTAATTGCAGCTGAGCTGTGTATGGGGGTTGTATATGCAATTGTGTACAAACTTCCAAATTTCAGGACTGCGTGTGTACAGTATGTACCTGAATTTCACCTATTCTCAACGAATAGCAGACGAAACGCCGCATAAACTGGTACCTGTTGCAAGAGAATGGCTTTTTGAATGGTACTGTATCTGAGATAAGTGTCTTCATAATGGGAGAAAGTACTTATAACAATAAAATGCCTATGTTCCAGCGTTTTGTCTTTGGCTGGTCATTTACTGAACAACCCTTATAAAAGTAAAGGGAAGTTCGTTACCATAGTAGCCATTTTCATCAAATAAAGGTTGCAGGTGCAAAAGGGTTGGCCCTGACAAATTGACAAGTTTTTTCCAATGCTTTTAGAAAATCTGTCATAAACATTCACTTTCATCTTCGTGATCGACTGTTTGGTCTCGCCTGATTTAGATAAAATTTCACATTCTTTTATAATTTTGAAAGTTAATGAATAAAATGGAAAAAAATTAAGATAAATTAATGAACTCGTATTCCATTCTTTTTCTTTTTTCCCTCTCTTCTTCCTGGAGCCTTTCCTTAGATTATGTAAGATCTGCACATGATCGATTTTGGAATTTTCTTTTCTCCTTCTTTGCGGAATTAACGCCGAACACGTGTCGCCGAAAGGTGGTCGTTTCACCTTTTGTTCCTCTTTGACGATTCCATTAATTTATTTAGCCGCTCAGCGCAAGTTGCTTCTGAGAAATGAGAACCAGGTTGGTATGGGGAAGTTTTTTTGCGGAAATATCTATGTGCAGTTTCTATTTTTGTGTGTTATGTAATGCCTTACTTTGTTTTTAACCTTCCCAAAAGATTTTTATTTTCGCAGAATTGTCCAGAATTCGCAAAAAAATAAACAACAACAACAACAACCGAAGAACGAAATTTTCTTTATGCAGAAGTAAAAAAAATTAAATTCTGAGATGAGAAGTTTGGTAAATGAAAAATTTCCAGATGGTCATGGTGGGATAGATTGTGATCGGTGAAGCGTGACCTTCCTGCTGAGGTCAGAGATCACGTTCGTGCAGCGAAGGGTCAAAGGGAGTAAATGGCGCGTGAAAGTTTGCACTTGGAGGAGAAATTCGGCTTTCACGGACCCTTGTGAGAAAATATTCGGCTTTTGACCTGTTCACGGAACCATTAAGTGCAATCTTTACGTCGATATTCGATTTCCGACGTGTTGTTTTTGGGCAAATTTCTCATCGATTGTCTTTCCTCCTTTGTCCTTTGGTCTCCTGACTTGATCCTCCTCATTCGTGGTGCGAACACTTAAACCTAAATTCTATTCTGTTTGTTCATAAATGAGATTTGCTTCTAAGCGTTTGAACAATTGCCTGATAATTTAACCACACGTGCGTCTCTTGATATTAAGATCAGGATTTCACTCTAGTCTTACTAGGTTGATTTATTATAAAAACTGTTAAATGAATTTTAATCTGATTCCACATTGGATTATTATGTATGATTTAGCTTTCTATCTGTATCGCTCTCATTCAACTGCTACAAATCATTACGAAAGAAATAAACATTCATATAAAGTTGGTTTATAAACCATATGAACAATTCATACAATAGAAAGTGTGTAGTTTAGAAACTGTTCCTCCGCAGTCGTCGAGCAAGATTCCCGTTTTTTATTATGAAGACAGATTTTAAAACTCTCTCGCAGGAATTATTTTAATGAAAACGCAGGTTATGAAAGAAAACGCAACGACATTGGGGTTTCCTCTTTCCAGCGGTGTAACTTATATATCCAACTATATTTTGTATACTTTGTAGCTGCTTCTAAATCCTAAATCTTTGCAAAATTTGCCACAACAGCTTCATAAGTCAGAGATACTATTTTGTTTTATTTTGTTTATTATAGATTAATAAAATCAACTAAGAACCTCTTCAGTTGAGCTTGTGAGTTCAAAAAAAATCCATTTATTTATGAAAGCGTTCTTCATATTGAACCTGTGCTTTATTGCCTAATGCGCCGCTTATGGTGATCAAAATAGCCGAATGCTCTTCCGTATGCGTTAAAAAATGAAATCGCAGATACGCAATGATATTAACAATGGGTCAAGTAAAGGGAGTTTGGGCGTTTTTGGGATCCTGGAATTCGGTCATTTTGGGATCTTGGAATTGGGTCCTTTTTGAACTCACAAGCTCAATTATACAGAAAGTTTCTCCCTGAAGAACTGTCGGATATTAGATATAGATGGTACTTTAAGAGCCGCAGCGCTGTAATTGGCGCTAACATCGGCCATATTGAAATGACATTTACGAAAGCTATGTAGCACCTCAATTAGAAGATTGCCAGTCATGGATAATAATCCAACCGAATGGTGCATCTCTGTCACGGATTTTTTTGTAGCGCAGTGGAAAAATGACTTAAAAGCTAATGGAAAAGACAGACATATTAAACTTAACCATGATTTATTGAGAAATTAAACTATAATGAATACACAATGATGAAGATGAGTAGTAAAACGAATCTTCATCCAGAATAATAAGGCGCATCTTCTAACACGAGGAGTTACGCATGTGAGGGTAATTTTCCTTATACAGAAAATGGATGGCCCTTGGGGCCCAGACTGGTGCTTAAATCTAGCACTTACAAAAATACTGGTTTGGTCAGTAAATGTCCGATAGAAAACGGACGATAACATAAAAGGAAGCGAATTACATCAGCTTCGGATTTATGTGAAATGATGTGCACTTAAGATGCGTACAAAGGATTAACAAAAATTGCCAACAAATAATTGAATTAATGTTCCTGAAGGTTGACTCCGGAAGAATAATTGTTATGCACTGCCGTACGGGACTCTCTTCCCCTCTAGCAGCGACGCTAAGCGTTTAATGTCAGGGAAAGCTAATGCTGGTCCTGCAATGAAACAAATACAAAGATATGATGCCTAGACAACCATAAAGAAGCCGCGCGGGAGAGCTGCGACTGACATTCTTGATAAGAGAGTCAATAGATAACGTAAATTAGAGCCAGCTTACCTTTGAGATATGTAGTAGGCGCCAAAATCTTCAGCTAAGTAAGCCACAATGCCCCACGGGGCGACCAATGTCCATTCGGGGTCCTCTTGGTCCGTGCGCTGGTCCCGTCTGCGATGCGTAGCTAGTAGCCTCTTCGACGGCACACCAGACATCTACACAAGGTTGCTAATAAGAATAGGCTGCGGAGTTATGTAGAGCCGTATATAACGGAATTCGAAGAATACTGCTGTGACTAGCTGTGACCAGGCTGGTCGTGTTACGTCCGCCAGTTGAAGCTGGGCGTCGGCTTCAATTGTAGATTCAGCTGACTTTGTGTCCGTGAAATTGAATGAGTCCTCCGGACGAGTCTCCGCTCGCGCCGGCCGATTCGTTATCTCGTTTTCACCTGCTGAATCCACAAAGTTAGGCAGAAATTCATTAGTAACCACAGTTCGCTGAGGCGCACTTGTTTCCGACGCACTCACGGGAGATTCCGCTGTTCGAAGCTCTGAACTTTGACGCTCGAACGAATTGCCCGTATACATACCAGAACAACACTGCTTCGCATTCCCATATGCAACTCGACTCAGAAAAGTTCTGTGAAGTAGTTTCGTTGCTCGGAGGTCGTTGCCTGCGACTATCTCCGGTGGCTGGCTCGTTAATTGTCGAAATTGTCGCTGCGTGCCTCCCATTCCTCAAAATTCGCGCTGTCGCGCAACTTTGCTCGCTTCCGGGTATTCGCTTTTTTGCGCTGCCATCTCTTGCCACGATGCCGCGCCTTTTTTCTATTTAAATTATTAATTTGATTATTGTGAGCGCTATTGGCATTAGATGGCGCCTGTGCCCGCGAGCTGGTAGCAGACGCTTCTTGCTGCAGAGGATTACGCTCACGCGCGGCTCTGTTCACAACCCTTTGCGACAATCTCCACATTGGGCATTACCTGTACGTTCATTCCTGAATTCAACGTTTCCCAATCGATGGTTGGGAAGGAATGGTCCTTAACTTCGATGTTATCCGAATATTCCTCCAAAATGAAGTCAGCAAATTATAAAAGAGATGGCCCTTAGCTCTTCTTGCCAGTCGTGTCATATACTTAATCAACTAGTCATAAGCTTTGTGGTCAAAATAAAAATCTCCTGTATTTCCCCCAGTTATTAGTCACTGAATCTCTCTGTTACCATATGAGAGTGGTTACGCAGAAAGGAACCAGAAGGGATTTAATTTTTTTTATGATTTATAATCGTTGGACTTTGTTTTAGTCTAAACAAAATATTATTATAGTGAAAATATTTTTATATTTATTTTTCTCAAGTACCTCAGTTTCAATTGACTCTTGTACAGCACACACGTTCAATTAATGGTATGCCCTGGTTGTTTAACATCCCATAGATTTAGCTTTTCTTGGTTGTAGCGTCACTGGCAGAGCTGCCTACCATGTTCGTAGTACACATCTTGACACATTAAGCGCGTTTTTTTCGGAATCTGTTATTTTCCCATCAGGTCCCTTTTCGAATAACCACTCACATATGAGTCATTCCACGTCAAATCGAACAAAGTCGGGTGATAATTGACCTTAGGGTCTCCGATTTTCCCAAACTTTATCAGTGTATTGTAGTGGATAAAATATAAGGCATGCATAGTTTCGTTTGCCAGATAAAAATATATTTCAGATATAATTAATTATCAAAGTTATCAAAATTTCGCGCATCTCATCACATAAAACGAAGCATATCTCTAGTTATGTTCGTTGTAGGGAATTGTCGTATATGTCAAATTGAAGCTAAAACGAATCACTTTTTTCTTTAATTTACTTTATGGACTTCAAAATAAAATATGAGGGAGGGGGGGGAATGCATTTTAATTTTATAAAATCATATATTAACCTGAAAACGATGTTCTAAAATTATTAAAAACTAGAAGAGGCACCCGGCATTGCCCGGAATATTTACAGTTGTAGGTAAACAGAACAACCTCAAGAAGTTAAACAATAACACAAACTGGTTTTCAGTAATTCTGCAGTTTCCTGCTGTAGACGAAGCTCCCGTTGTTCAGATGTTTCCGACGCCCAGAGAACTTGTTGTCTTCTCTAACTAATACTCATTCATTTCAGTTATTCACTACTTGGTAAACTGTTGTTGCAGTTGCACTCTGCTCTCGATGTTTTGAAGCAAAACTTGGCCATTCATTACTTTGTGGGTCTAGCAGTCGCAGTTTCTTCTGTTAACACGCTCACCATTTGCTCAGTTGCAGCAGTGTGCTGGCGAAACCTTACAACACTGAGCGAATGGACTGGTTCCTCTGTCGCCTTTCCAATCTTTCTCAATTGTCTGCTAACCCTCCATTATATCTACTTAGTGCCTATTTTTGAAGAAAATGTTAAGTTCTAAGAACTATGAATTCCAAGAAAACCCCGAACAACAGGAATTCTATGCATTGTTACAAATTGAACCTTATTTTTAAAGCACAAACTTTTCCTTGCATTGTTGGTCATGAGATACTCTTATTAGTATGTCTTGCCATCATAATGAGTATCGAATATTATCGAAATCTGATGTGGACAGTGGCCTTCCTTTTGCTTTGAAGATCAAGTGTGTAAAATTTCATCAAGATTGGAATAAAACCGTAGATTTGTTTAAGAAAAAAGAAATTTTCGCCAATCGTCTTAACTGTTGTTAGGGAGCTGAAGGAGACTGATTAATCTATATCGTCTATTATGCTCATTTCCTGCATAATTTCCCGATGTTGATGTGGCAACAGTAACTTCGACGAAGACACTCTCTACTTGGATGGTAGTGGTTGCACATTACCTGTTTGCTCTGCAATTCCAACAAACGGAGTGGTTTACTCACTACTTGGTAATCTGTTAATACAATTTGTACTCTGCTCTAGATTTTTTAAAGCAAAACTTGGACTTTCATCCCTTTATGTGGTCGAGCAATCGCGGTTTCCTTAGTTGATACGCTTGCATCGTCGACGGCCGCGTGGGAATTTCGGTAATCACTGGATTACTTACCGCTTGTTCAGTTTCTCAATAGTCTGCTAACTCTCCATTATCTACAGTTACTGTTTATTTTTAAAGATTTTCAAAAAACTGTTATGTTTTAAGAACTATCACTTCTAAGAAAAGCCCAAACAACAGGAATTCTATCATTGTTACAAATCAGTTTTGTTTTATAATTCGCAGAAGTGGAATGAATCTTCATTACATGGCTTAATCAACCATATTTATATACACAAACTTTGTTGCGTGATGATACCATTGTTGAATAAAATCTTGTAAACTTTCCAAGGAGGAGCTATAGCAGTGAAGCAGAACTACATTTATACATTTATTAAAAACAAATTAACCCCCCCCCCCTTCAGGAGGGGAATGCTAGTGGCAGATCCTGCGGTCATCTATTTTTACCCCTTTATCTGCATTTTTTACCTCTCCCCAAGTTTTTTAATCAAGAAAATTGATTTTCTCGAACGTAATATGTAGAAAATGTAAAAAACCTCGTATCTTCTTTCCTTTTTTATCATTTCCTTTGATATATAACATGCCATATGTTGCCCTAGTTCTAAGGAACAAGTGACTGTCGCCCCCGCAAATCCGACCCCCTAGAACAATTGGGCCTAAACTTCATAGTACTGTAGATCTTTCCTAGAGGAATTTGAATACTGAATTTGACGCCTTTACGTACCTAAATAGCACATAGATATGTTGTCCTCTCTGAATC
>JAHWFO010013951.1:1363819-1376668 GCA_023313115.1 Rhysida immarginata
ATCAAATAGCGGAAGAATGGAGCATTTATTGGTTTCACAATGTCCGTCTGTCTGTCCCTCCGTCTGTTCCCTTCATATTTTATACATTTTTTAACGTAGAAAGTTGAAATTCCGAACATAGCTTACCATGGACGTGTACTCTTTCACTATTTAAATTGGTTTTGATTGGCCTACTTGGGATCAGAGTTACCGGAGTGAAAGTTATAGGGGACCAAAAGGTTTAGGTGGTATTTAAGTATGTAAAGAAGTGAAATTCGGCATGCAGATTTCTCTAGGCAAGATTTACCTTGCTATGAAATTTAGGACAAATTGTCCCAGCGGGATCGGAGTTGTAGGGGTGGCAGTCAGGTGGTCTTTAGAAAACTATGGCAGCATATGTCATGTGATATGTCATTCGATCGGCAATGACGAGAAACGAAAGAAGATAGAGCACTTTTACATTTTCTAAATATTACTGTCGAGAAAATCATTTTTTGATTTAAAAAATTGGGTCGGGGTTAAAAAGCGAAGATAGATAACTTTAGGGCTTCCGCTATTTTTCCTATATTTTTTTTCTCCTCGAGGGGATAAATTTATTCTTTAAATAATTTTATAATACCAGGGGCGTTCAATAATTATCCGGAGTGATTTATTTTCTAGACAAATATGAGAGGTACAGCAGCTTTAAAATACAAATGTCTAAATTGCTAAAATTGCTAAAATACAAATGTCTAAATTAAAAATGAAACTTGCGAGTTTGAAAATGCAGCTTGTAGAACTAAAATGTATTTTTCAAAATAAAAAATGCAGTTTTCGAAATAAAAGAACCAGTGTTGTGGAGGCATTCACCAAGCTATAATTGTTTTAAAAACTGGGAGATTAAAAGGGGGTAAAAATGGATAAAAGTGATAAAAGGTGGGGAATGGTACCCTTTACCACATTTTTTAATTCCCATCTTTCAACCCAGATTATCTTCGACTTTTTTAGGTTCACTGTTTATTCCTCGTTATTTTTATTACCTCACTTTTATTCCCCACTTTTAACTCTACCTCTAACTGTAATAGGTATTTACTCGTAGATATGAAAACAAAAGAATATTTAAGTAAAAATGAAAAACAAAGCATAGAACACAAAGAAAAACATGATTACATTGAATGTAACCAAGCAATCCATCTCTTGGTAGCCTATATCAAGAAAGATGACAATTTGTTTCATCAGGACAGCGATAGTATGATATGATTTTCCCTCACCAGGCATTTTAACAATGACAGTTTTTGCACCTTAAGAATCCCACTTCATTAAACTAAGATTATTTCCCTTCATTAATCTGGGAATCACGAAGCGATTTCTCTGTCTTATATAGGATACGCCTACCATATTTGCCAATATTTCCAGACGTCCTCGCGTTTACATTACATAGTATCTAAACATTAAATAAAGATTATTTGGATAGCACATTATCGTCTATTTCTATTATACTCTGTAATTTAATCTAATAATGTGCCATAGATACAATCATTTGCAGAGAAAATGGTGGAAAAACATCATTTACCCATTACCTTAGAAGCATAGTCTAACATTCAAAACATTCATAACATAATAATGAGAAATGCTATTTTTTGTCCTATCGATGTCAATGGCTCCTAGGAGCAGTTTCTGCAATAACCGAATAGAGCAAATAAAACTTTTCGAGTTTCTTTGTAACTAGCTGAAAACAATACACGACTCTTGTTATTACGTTCAAAAGTTATTAAATATTGTTATGATACACATCTTTTATGGAACCTTATATGTTTTATAGAAAGGAAGATTAGAAATTGTTCCGGAAATGTTAATTAATTGCATATCATTAATTAAAATTATCTAATACATTAGTGCATGAATTTTTATTTCGAACATAAGTTTAGAAATATGTTGTTGTTATTCAAAGATCCCCGCCATATTTGTAATTGGTAGGCCGGAGTAGTAATAGTGCATTCATGAACTTAAACCTAAGACTATTATCTTGAGCGCATTAAAGCATTTATTATTAATTTAGTTAATTGCTCGTCAATATTATTCCTCCATTGATAGACAATAAATAACAGAAATTTAATAAAATAAAATAAAATAAATAAATAAATCAAAAATAAAAAGATGACGTTTCGGATATAGGCTATCCTTTGTCAAAGCAGGGAGGATAATTCTCTAAGCAAGGAGAATATTAGAGAATTATCCAGAAGTGATTGATAGACAGAATGGATTGCGAAGTTCTTTTTGCCACTGAGCGTATAGGTTCAATGATTTGCACGTCCACCCAGATTAGTGAAAACCATTACTTTCAAAATAAAAAAATTTCGATTTCAAGATTTAAATTGAAATAATAATGGGAGACATGTTAATTTCCCTAGCAGTAAGGAGTTCTGGCAGGAGCCCAAATCACTCATAATCACGTACGAATGTCTACAATTAATTTAAAAACTGCTTGTCGTAGAAAGACGAAATAAATTTTCAAGCAAGTTCAGATGTCAAGAAACGGGTAATGATGATTTGTAGAAAAATTGTAGAGCCGGAAGTGACCTTTGACATCTTTTAAGCTTTTAAAATATTTATATCACCTGATCATTTAACTTTAAAGAAATACTTTTGACATTAAACGCGATGGAATATTTAAAGCTCCAGAAATTTTCTCTGAAACTTTACAACTCTAGGCATTTAAAACTAATTTTAGACTAGGTACGTGATTTTGAGTGATTGGAATTACTTATATTAACTCCTCTTCCTTCCCTCCTCCTGAACTTTAAAATGCAAGGAAAGGTTCTGTAAGGATCTTTGAGGATGGTTGTCAGATTTTAAAATCAAATTAAAATATGCTTTCAGAGCTGCCAGTGGACAACTGTAAATACGCGCCACCTCTGCATTGCTATTAGTCTCTCTAATAATAAGTCGCAGCAGCACACAGTCCGCCTTTCTTAGAAGTTGACTACATATCTTCCGTAAACTCTTGAAACCACCGAAAGCATTCTGAGCATGGAAGTGCGTATCCTTGTACGCGGATATCATTAGCAATTGTATCCAGTAGATTTTTTAAAGAGCACTTAATACTTCCCAACTTACAGCGTCTATAACAATCTGAAGATGATCCGAGATTAAATATAAGAACCTGGAGCTATTCCCAACTGAAAAACGCCAAAAACTGGGTCGATGAAAATAAAAATAAACCATTAAAAAATGACATACCAAGTACCGAAAGGCCAAAATAGTCGCCGTCACGTAAAACCATTTGAAACATATTTCCAAAATTTTGAATCATTTTTGAAAACCTTAAAAGATGCTCCACTGAATGAAATTCGAGCTTCTTCGAACTTACTAACTACTCTTATATATTCGTTCAAGTGCGCACACGCTGTTATGGGTAAAATGAAACTGCAAACTTTGTGAAGTGTCCCCGTTCTGCTGTGAATAAACTGCATAGTGATTGGACACCCGGCAATTGGCGAATAAACGGCGTGGAAACTGCTGAGCACCATGCGCCATTGATGTGAGAGTTGAACAAAGACTACAAAGATGTGAGCATGCCGAACGACACGCAAGAGTTGAGCAATTCAACGTCCAAATGAACCAGGAAGACTGCCAAACGTGTATCGAAAAGGACATTACAGCGAACCCAATAGAGCTACGTTATTGTGACTACCAACTAGTAACCAGAATAAACGCCTTGTGCAGTAGCCAAAGCAGCATGGGAGAGAGTCAATAAAATGCTAAAAGGCATCCACTGCTATCTTGAGCCAAGCAGACGGCAATGTGCCCGACAGCTGCTGAAGAGTGAATGATGGAGCGAGCATGGCTGTCGAGATGATCCTAATATGGGTGTTATTGATTGCAACGATGAATAAATAGCAGGCGAGATTCTTTTTAAAGGGTATCACTGGACCTGGATAATGCCAAGAAAACATACCCTGCCCTAGACCATAACACTGCAACAACAGTATGTGTTCTTTCAACAATGGATGAAGGGTGATTCTTTGCGAAAATTTCCCGCCAAATACAACTTCCATCCATTCGAGAATGCAACCTTTTGTCAATCACGAGAATTCCTGTATTGCAAAGTAAATTGTAGCCGTATCTGCCAATGCACCTTTATCAGCATGGATGCAGTGACTGTCCCTCTTCTTCGGAGCCCCATACGCAACAGGATTCGTTCACACGTCTGGAAACCCCCCGTTTCATTTGGACGGTGAATTGGTCATACTGTATCTCTGAGTCAACGTTCAACTCTCAGGTCGATGGATCGTGGTGTTCAGTAATTTCCGCGCCGTTTATTCACGATATAGCTGTTTCTCCAATCATGGTACACTTGAATCACAGCATCAGTGAGCAATCCGATATGCTACCACTCTTGGCCTGAAAGCCAATGAACATCCCTTTTTTTGCATAGCACCGACATTTCATCTTTTTTTACCCAACACGCTGTTGACGGCTGATGGTCATAATAATGCAGCTTGATTATGGTTAACAAACTAAAAGTTAATAAAAAAAAACCGAGAAAGTTGTTTACTTGGAACTCGTATGAAGTTCCCCTAGGCGTTCGTTATGTTTGGCGAACCGCTGTAAAGGAGCTTGATTGATATGATTTGCCGTTAAATGCAGAGGCAAACTGAAGACGATTATTGATCCTTTAAGTTTACTTTTTCTTCTTGTCAGGATGGGTTTAATTTCTCGCTGCATGAGGCTGAAATGAATGGATCGAGAGGTAAACGGAGGGAGGAAATAAAGAAAACGAATTTGAACCTGTCAGGAGTTGGAGAATGGAAGTGGCAGCGCCACCTGACTGTGACTCACCAAACGCACTCGACAAATTGATGGAATCTTTTATTTTCCTTTTTCTCCTTTACCAGGTTCTAATTCATATTTTCTCTCCTTTTTTATTTGTTTTAGCCTCTACACCCTCCTTGCTTTCTAGCATGTGTTGACTTTGAATGCTGTAGGAATTGCATAGACCTTTAAAACTTTAAGAGAAGAAGGTAAAC
Source organism: Rhysida immarginata (assembly GCA_023313115.1). Classification (NCBI taxonomy): domain Eukaryota; kingdom Metazoa; phylum Arthropoda; class Chilopoda; order Scolopendromorpha; family Scolopendridae; genus Rhysida; species Rhysida immarginata. Next base: position 1,368,808 of record JAHWFO010013951.1, read on the forward strand.
TTAACCGTGGCTGTACCAAAGTGAGGAAAAACATCGAAAATAAAAACTTATGCTTAATGAAGCTAAGAAGGTTACCAAACTGTGGATACTTACAATTAAAAAACAGCGATAGATCAACGTGTCCACAAAGTATTGAATAAGTTCACCTATCGTTGTTTTTTCCCTGTTAATTATGCTTAATTCTTGATAAAGATTACTAATTTATAGGCCTACTTACATGCGCATTTTTAAAACATTTTTTATACCTCAGATACTAATTTGGAGTTTCAGTTTTATGAAACTTTCTAATGTTATTGGCAGATATAGCTCATCTTTTAATTCAAAGACCAGGGTTCAAACACCATCGAAAATATTGCACAATTTTTTTTTATTTTACAGCTTTTTTACGAATGCTAAAATGCAACTTTTAAAGTAAAAAAGCAGCTTGCGAGATTTTCAAATCCAATTAAGGAGGCATCCTGCAAACTAAAATTGCCTTTAAAAATGGGAGACGGCAAAAACGTTTATTCTGCTGGATTCCAGTTACTTCCAGACAGATGGTTCAAATGCATTGAGAAAGGGAGAGATTACATTGAGAAATTAAGAGCTACGAGATTGGATAAAAAGTAATGGCAGCAGTGAAGGTTAAAATTCGGAATATATATTATCAGGTCTTGCATATCAAATGTCGGATTGTAGAGGTCATACTTAATGGCCCTCTAGAAAGGACACCTTCACACGTGCTATTCGAATTAACCCCCATTGCAATCCAAACATTGTTGCCAACGATTTGGCAGTTTCTCGAGCCCTCTCCGATAGAATCATTGGTCACGGGACTCGATAAACTCCCGGAATGCGTTTTCGACGTCTGCTTGGGTTAGGAATGTTTTCCTCCGGAGAAAATTGTCCAGGCTCTGGAAAAGATGGTAGTCGGTAGGGGAGAATTCCGAAGAGTACGGGGAGTGTGGAAGCACCTCGTAGCCCAGAGCCTGTAGCGCCTGCACGGTCGTTCGTGCAAGTGCGGACGCGCGTTGTCATGCAGCAGAAGGACGCCTTTGCGATGCACAGTTTTGTGTGCATACGATGCAGTTCACGGCAGTAGGTCGCAGCGGTGATCGTTTCCGCCTGCTGCAGGAAGCTGTAATGCACTACACAATGGATGTTCCACCAAACTGTAACCATGAGCTTCCTGGGGTGCAACGGGGGTTTAGGGAACTGTCGCGGGGGTTCATCAGCATCCAGCCACTGTGCTGACCGTTTCCTATCGTCGTATAGGAGCCACTTCTCGTCGCAGGTGGCAATGCGATCAAGAATCCCCGCTTCTTCATGGCGCAAAAGCAATTCCGTACACACCTCCAACCGACGCTCTTTTTGGTTTTCCGTAAGTTCATATGGGACCCATTTGTCCTGCATTTTCACCTTGTCGATGGTCCTAAGGTGTCTACTGACAATCGACGCTGATACAGCATGAACTCCTGCAAGGTCCCGAACATATTTTGACGGGTCCTCTTCCACAGATCGCTTCAGATCAGCGTCATTCAACACGTTGGGCGGTTTGCCGCGTGGGTCATTTGCCAGGTCCGTCACTCCCGCCCGGAATTTTCGGAACGAACATTGGACAGTACGTTTGTTTATGGTGCTTACACCGAATACCTTTTTGATGTTTCGAGAGGCGTTGGATGCAGTGTCATTCAGCCTGAACTCGTAATGCATTATCACAGGTAATTCGTATGAAGTCATGACTATCTTCGCTTGGGTTCAAACGCTAATTAAATATCATCCCAGACATGCAAATTTCAGGCAGCTGGTCGCTGATAGGTTTATCTCTTTGTTATGGGTGCTTGCTACTAAACGTGGAAACCGTGCTGAAGCGCGGAACCCACCTCGAAATCCGACATTTGATATGCAACGACCTGATACTATGGATATGTAGCATTTCACTATTTACTTTTGTTTAGATTGGCCAAAAGTTGCAGTTACGGGGGTTGGAGTTACAAGGGTAGGAATTAGAAGAATCCATCTCTCTAAACTCACTAGACAAAAAGTCCTGCAACATCTCATGTATAGTATTTGCAAAATTTTGATTTACTCTCAGCATTTTTGTACTCTAAAACGAAAAATGACGCTATCTACAAAACACGTACAATTGTCCATTACTGATGGATTATTTTAAATTTTTAAATCTCAAAAATCACGCTTTGTTAGCGTGAAAAAATTAGTTGCGTAGGAGGGACAAAAATCTTGTAAGGTATGAAAAGCGTGACAAAAGTTCTGCAACATTTATCTGTAACGTAAGAGTAATAATTAGTGCTTCTATCCTTTGCTCTTAAAATTGCCAAATTGCGCCTTACCATCGAATCTTTCAAAGATCGACAAGTATAGTATCTAATGTAATTTCTGACCAAAGATTATGGAGAAACGATTAGCCTAGATCGTTTGGAGTTTTTGCTTTTCAAATGACTTCAAAAGTTTTCAATAGTATGAGGACTAGTGAATTACCTGGTCAATCCAGAACCTTAATTCCCATCTTCTCAAACTAATCTAGAGATTTGCTTGCTTTGTGTGGAGGTGCTCCATCATGTTGGTAACCAAAATCTCTATCCGATAAATAGTAATCAGCTTTAGGAAGTAGATGTTTATCCAAAATGTTTATATAAACTGATGCATTTATGTCTCTTTCACCATGTGATAACTTTCTGGTCCTTTACTTGTCATAGTTCTATATAACTTCACCATTGGGGCATGTTTAACAGATTTTGATATGCAGCTAGGCAGCAGCTCTTCAGCCATTTTTTCTGAGCTCTTCCTATATTGGAACACCAAATACATCATAACTCGTCTATAACGAAATTAACGTGGACAAAGAATTTTTTCGTCATAAATGGGATATGGTATGAAAAAACGTATTAAACACGGATTTTTGTTTTTAAAATTTTTTTATCGAGTTTTGCACACAATTTGTATGAAATTTCTTGTTCAAGTAATCAACCCATTTATAAAAATCGTTATCTCATTTATGTAAAAGAACAAAAAAGTAGAAAACCGATCCATGGAGTAAAAACAAAAGGAGAAGGTAGGTGTACAAAAGAAAGTGATGAATTGAGGTTTGCTGAAAGAAATTTGGCGATTTCTAAGTGTGCAGTGTGCTGTAGTGAATTCAATGCAATCGACAATCGAACAGTAAAGTGTACAGTTTTTTAGGTGGGACGGAAGCTAAGGAATTCAAAGCATAGAGTTCAGCAGCTATTGACCAATGGTGCTATGTTGTTCACTTAGCTTATGTAAAATCCGCTTATGAGAACGCTCCACTTAGAAGTGTCGTGCATAACTCGAATGCGGATTTTAGACGTCATTTTTGTAAAAAAAATAAATAAATAAAAAAAAACTCGACACTTTCATCAGAAAAGTCGAAAATTATAAAAAATTCTTCGTTATATCAGCGCAATTTTACCTGTAAATTACAGTCGCGCCGGAGAAAATGTTCATTATAAGTGAAATTTCGCTGTAAGCGAGTTCTTTATAAATGGGTTATGGTGTACTTTCATCACTGAATATAATTTTGTGCCATTGATGAATATCCTAATCTCGATATTTCCGGCGCCATTTAAAACGTTTGCTCTTCATCTTTGTTGTTAAAAGAATTTTTCATTTTGTAACTTGAAACAAGCACTCCATTTCAGGCAATCGATGTTTATTGATCTTAAGGTCCGTTTGATCTTACGTATTTTAAGAAAGTATTGTAATCACGAAAAATTTCGACCTCGAGATTTTCATTGATCACCACGTTTTAGGGTACCTAGATTACGAAAAAGTGGTTTTTGGAAAATGTCTGTGTGTGTATGTGTGTCCACGATAGCGTCCAAACGGCTAAAGCTATCGAGACCAAACTTTAAACTTAAGATTATAATCTTCCTCGGGAGGTTTGATTAGTTTTCCAGTGGAATCGGTGAACCGGAAGTATCAGATTACTCCAACGCCAAAATATAAATATTGAAATATCTCGATAACCATTGCGTTTATGAAAATTTTGAAGTGATTGAAAAGTGTTACGTTTACAATTTTAAACAACTTTTATTAACGAAATATTTCAAAATTCCAAGCGGAAGTACCAGTTCTACTCTTTTCAAAATCCAGTTTTTATAGGCGAAAGATGGTATAGGAAAATTTGAAATCTATACCAAAATGTTTAGAAGCTAATTTGAAGAAACTTTTATTCATAAACTTTTTCAAAATTTCTATCGGAAGTAGCCATTTTAGACAGTTGTTTAATTTTTTTCTGTATTTGGACCAGGACATTTACGTATAAGAAAGTCCAGTGGTGACCACACCTCATTTTTTAATGATTGTAGCCCACTCTTTGGTTTAAAGATCTAATTACTTGGGCCTACTCTTAAAGTCCGGACCTCGCGTCCAGTGACTACCACCTGTTCGGTATCTAAAGGAGTTCATCGGCAGTCTGCGTTTCAGCGGCGATGAAGAAGTAAAAACTGCGTGGCTTTCTTCACCGGCGGCAGACTTCTATGAAGTGGTCATGCTGAAGCTCATTCAGCGCTATGACAATTGTTTAAATATATTTGGAAGCTATGTGAAAAAATGGTTAAAAGCTTATAGAATCTGGTAAAGAAAAATTTTTGAAAATACATATACTGTAGTAATTTTGTTTTAATTACAAAACGATACTTACTTAAAAAACACGCCTCATGTTTATTTTATTTCAGAGAAAACTCATCTAGGTTTCATTGTTAGATAATAATAGATATTTTTAATTACTAATTTCAATGTTTTGACTATTAAATGTAAATTTTTTCCTTGAGTTTAGTAATATTATTTTTTCATACATTTAAACACTTACACATAAGCTCATCTGATCTGTTTGGACTGACCAAACATGATTATTCAAAAATTTTGATCATTTTATTTATTTCAGAAAATGGTACTTCATGACAAAAAAATACCACACTCTTTGCGCAATACTACCTGGTATTTGGGAGCTTATAACTTTTTATTACAAAAAACAAATGGGGGGGGGGAACATTACCACCTTTTCCTCTATAAAGGATAAAGATAGATAAAGAGTATAAAATGCAGAGGAATATTTATATTTTTACGCCAATTTTTTACACCACTTTTAATCCGCATTTTTACCTTCACATTTTATCCTCCCATTTTTTAAGCCAGTTTCCTGGTACTCAGGATAGGCCTCGGTGGCTCAGGGGTTGCGTGATCGCCTCTGATGCCCGAGGACGCGGGTTCGACCCCGGCCGAGGACGACGAGGATTTTTTCAGTGGGAAAATCCTGAGATCACGCACTTCCTTCGGAAGGGAAGTAAAGCCGTTGGTCCCGTGTAGTCGTTTGCCGGCTGCACGTTAAAGAACCCTTGCGAGGCAAAATTTGCGACCCCTATAACGCCGTCCTGAAATGACCATGGCAGTTGAAAAGGACGTTAATACCAAACAAAACAACCCAAACCTGGTACTCAGGGCTTCCGCTACATTTCTATATCCTCCTTGGAAGGTTAAAGTTCGTTCCATTTTTTAATAAATCCCAATTGCTAACTTCAACTCCTCTTTGTATTGCATTCTTTTAAAAAGCAAAGGTGTATTAAGGAAATTATTTCGTTATAAATAAAGTGGAACGCTCTTTTACATCCTTTTATAACATATGGTTGAAATTACTTTGTCCTCTGCAGGTGGACTTTTGCATCCCTGGAAGGGGAGAAAGGGCCTTTGCTTTGCTTAATTTAGCTAAGGGAGCGTAATGATTCGTGAACACCATACATTAGTCATTCTAATCGAGTTGCGGCAATTCAGTTTATTTTAAGCTCTTCGTCTAAAATAGATTAAAATGTTTCCGAAAAGTTAAATTTGTAAAAGTCCGTGGAATAGCCAAGGCAACCGATGCATTTCCTTGGCAACCTCCGATGCTTTGACAAATTTGATTGGCTCCGTTTCAGTCGGGGTTTCCAACCCAACCACCCATCCATTGAATATGCAGCCAAAGACGAGGAGGAGGTTGGGAGAAAGTTATATATTTTGCACGAAATGATTTTTACTTCCATTTTACCATCGAGCTCAATAAAACAAACGGGGGACCTCCTCTTCGTCGTCCTCTTTAAAAATCAAGTTCATAAAATATTTCCGAGACAATCCGAATGTTCAGCCCGTACACAATAATAATTGATTTAGATGGATGTAAGAGCTTAATGTTCCGTTTATTTTGAGAGGATTAATATTTGACACCTGACGAGCTGCAATGGCGGATCGGTTATGAAGATTCTAAAATCTGCGACACAATAGCATGGTTTTCAAGTTATGTCGACCATTTCATATATTCTACTTCACCTATATTATATAGACTGTAATAAAAATGCGTACACCTGAAATTACATAAAAAAATTATATAAAGATAGGTCCTAAAATTTCTTTGAAGAATTATATCTACATGACGTTATTCGTTTAACATGACTTGCTAGATCTCTCGATCTCAACCGTATGGATTTTTGGGTATGGGAACATCTAAAATCTATTATTTTTTCACTCCTGTTCATGATATTGAAAATCTTTATCAGAAAGTGGACGACGGATGCTAAAAAATGAGGGGCACACAGGGAATTTTTGAGCATGTGAAGCATTCCTGGTTCAGATGAACTCAACAATGCAGTGCTGCCAATTTAGCAGGGGTGTGTCCAATTTAAAAGCTTTTACATTGTTTTGTGCATTGTTTAATTTTTATTAATAATGCCCAACAAAGGACAAGCACATGAAAAAAAGCTAATTTGGCAACACTATACCAATACATTGTTGCTCATGCAGATCATTTGAACATTTCCTATGATTGTATGTATTGATTCCGACGCTGAAAAGCTGACTAAGCTGACTGAAAATAAATGATTGTTACTCTATCGAACTAACAAGGGAAGTACACAAAGTTGTACAATGCACTCTTTTTTTGCGCGCAAGCCTACCTTGGAAGCGATAGCGTTGCGCTGCGACCGTAGCGCTTCGTTCAAAACGGATGTGAAAAAAAACAACATGGCGGTAAGGGGAGAAGCAAAATCGTTAACGGCGGGCGCAAAGATTTGCAGTTAGAGCACTGTAATTAAACACAAAACCTTAATTTTGCTGTACAATTAATTATTCATCTCGAAATAGTTTTTAAGATGAGGTAAGCATCCATGAATACTATTTTTTTTAAAAAAATTATAATGCACCGCGATTCTTACCCCCTCACCAACGCAACGTATCACTCGACAGCCTTGCCTTTGTTTCACACGACGCCAGCGCCGGAAAATTTACGAAGATTATCGAATTGATTAATAAAATGAAATAATAAATTAAAGAAATAGTTATTAATCATTATACAGATTTTTTTTTACTGGAAGGCAATTAATTAATTTTAATAATCTATTTTTAGAAAGTAAGTTTGTTTAGAAACTTGATAATCCATTCAATTGTCGTCTGCTGCTACTTTCATTGCTTTCATGTGAAGTGGATTCGTGTTTGTGGAAGAAAGAAGTTCCGTCAAGCGCATTAATACACACATACCTAATATGCTATGGCGATAACAATGGAGTCTTTGTATGGCTATGTGTGCTCAAATTTTTTCGTTTTCGCGGCTTATTTTGAACGAAACAAAATTTCGCATCTATGAGTAACATATTTCAGTTTGGTGGGAATCTATGAGGTACATGTTCGTGTAAGTAAACACGTAGATGCCTATAACCAACACCATCTAGAGAGAAGACCTGCGCACGGAAACGGCATTTATTGATAAAATTGCGATTAAAAATGACTTTTTATATGATGTAATAATGTATGACGTTTCCTTTTCTTTGGATGGTGTTGCTATAACCCAGTCACGAATTTTAATTGTAGAAACCGA
>JAHWFO010013951.1:1376678-1410671 GCA_023313115.1 Rhysida immarginata
CGAGCGGGTAGGCTTTCCGTTTTACTGCCCTGTAGTTATCTGCAACACCACACATATCCAACCTACTATTTTTTTCCATCCTGTATATCATTCCTTTTGTTCTATTTTTTTTCATCCCTTTGTAATTTATTTATTGTTTTACTATCTAATTTCTTAATTATTAAGCGATTGCTTTTCATCCCTTTATTGTATTGTATTGTATTCTGTCAATAAATTAGAAACCTCCGTTTAAGGTTTTATTGGAGCTCTTTTGGCTGGAATTACAGCACCTACGAAAGTTGGCTGAAAGCGAAAAGAAGATAATAATAATAAACTGAAGATGTACTTCAAACAAATCGTAAATGCACAGGAGAAAAGGGAAGGAAAAATGCTGCGATCTGGACTTGAACCTGGGACCATGCCTTTTGCTGGCACTGCTCTTACCAATTGAGCTATCGCGAACAATGAACCGCCAAGCAGTTACAAATGTTCTTCCTTAAAATCACAAATTAGCTCAACCAGCAGAGTGGGCTCCCGATTCGAAGGTCGGGAATCCTCCTTATCCTTACCTTACACGGTAGACGAACTTTCCTTCCCGTTCTTTACAGAAATCAGGGTTTTTGTATAGGTTGTGACTGCCGATTTGGATCCGCTTCTATTCCCGGCGCATGGTTCTGCCAGTTATGGTTGAGAAACAGCCTTAATTAAAATCGTTTGTCATTATGGTTAAAATTGTGGATGCCATGTTTTAAACGACGGCGGTCTCGCTCATGATTGATTGGCTATGAGTACCCCTTTTAGGCAAAGGGTGTTGGTCATTTTTCACACGATTCTGGAAATCGTATATTTCGAAAATCCAGTCAGCTGCTTCATTGTTTCAGTCTGGCTCCAGTTAGGCGAGCACCAACAATGAGTCCCTTTTCGAAGTCAGTTAGATCCTTCTTTTCCTCATGCTGACCAAATTCTAGAATTAGACTCACTCTACTCCTTTTTAGATAGGTTAGTACTCGTTTGATTCACATGACCTCAAACTATTTTGCCTAAAATCGGATTAAGACAGATTTATTTACGTTACATGGATGTTTCTAATTCATTGGCCAATGTGTGTAGTAACTATCATGTACCCCGGCAAAGCGAAGAGCTTTACTCCACCTGCTAAATAAATTATTTCAGTCAATTCAAAACAATTTGGACGAGATGTGAGATTAATTATTTTACACGATTTCAAGCTTGTACGTAATGTATCTGCAGCAGTTGTCAATGTTAGTAAAGCATGGGGTGTCGGGACGGCGATTGAAACTACTTTCAGGTAGACTGTTTCAAAATTCCGTGCCGGTGATGTTGACATTAACCATAATCGTCCATATGAATATGACAGAAAGTCGAAGATAAATGAGCTCAGTGCCGACCTTCACTTAACATATCACCACCGACAATTTGCAGACATCTGGCAGCTGAGGTTAAATAAACTGGATACCTGGGCTCTATATGAAGCCTCATTATACGGCGTCTGAAAGCATGCATTGCCTTCCAAAGACTAGCGCTCCCTTTATGCATAGTAACCTTGCGATTGAAGAAAAAGTGATTCTTTATGACGATAGAAAGCAAACAGCGCATTTACAGGCTCAGTAAAGGGGAACCACTGAAAATGTCCAAATCCGACTTGCACCCACAGAAAATTCTGATCTCTGCCCACTGGGCTGTCGAGATTGTGGTGCACTAAGTTTTTATTGATGAAAGAAAATTCCTCAGCCTGGATTCGAACTAGGAATCTTCAACTCATGCCGCTGACGCGCTAACCAATTGCGTATGAAAACATTACACGGCTACACAGGGCGATGGAAAAGCGGTTGGCTTCTTGTGTGTTTTAGTGTTTTTCACTTTGTTGGAAACAATGAAGGTTGGATTGTTGCTAGCACTCCGATGGTCAGGTGAATTTTCCTCTTCCAGGGCTTGTTATCTCGTTGATCACGAGCACCACTAGAACGACGTAACAATATTTTATCTTTTCCATATTCGTGATCCAGGCCTGTCTTTCTACGAGAACACAAGGCCAGCTAGATAAACAGGCCCTGAAGCGAAACAGATGGAACAAAGATGGTCAGGTGACTTTTCCTTGTCAGGGCCTCTTTATCTAGCTGGCTTTGACGAGAACATTATTGAAGTCATGTTCAGACCTGGTAATTTCTAGAAGGCCGTGGTATTGCTCTCAGCTAGACAAATTTCGCAACAAACAGCCATCGCTTGGGCAATCGTTTTGGGCCCCATACTCCTCCATGATGGGGAGCACGATCACATGTATCTATTGAAAGCACGCAAAAAAAATAAACGACTTGGGGTACGAGTTTTTCCCTCACCCTGCTTATTCGTCAGGCTCTTTTGCCCTTATCAAACTTTCACATGTTTCGCCATTTGGACCATTTCTTGAAGGGGAAACGAAATGCTGTGATTGATGTTGTAAGCGAGTTCTCAGACCACTGTAATACCAGCTTCTGCCACGCATACAACAAGCGTTGGGCTTGTGCCTAATTGTGTCTAATTATTATGAAACAATCCCTTAATTCACTTTCGGTTTTAGTGAAGAGAGGTTTGGAAAGGGGATGCTATAGGATAGATGTGAAGTGAATTGTTCGGAGCTTTTGGCAATGAAACGGTCTCCATGGAGAAAAATCTTCCGTGCAAAAAGAAATCGATTTGGTTCCGATTTTTATTAGCAAGAAAAAAAAGAGGGAGGAGAGAGGGAATGATCTTTAATCTCTATTGACAATAGTGTTACTCACGTGCTTAAGGAAATTAATATGAAAATGTCGCTGCGAATTAAATTTGATAGGGAATCTTATTTAATTAACCCTTTTGTTCCAAGTGGAAAGAGGTCGTTCTCTCTTTGAGTTCTGAGCTTAAAAAGATAATTACAAGGAACTGGGAGACACTGGCGGGAATTTGAAAGATTACGAAATTGCTGAATTGTCCTCGGCAGCATAGGGAAGAAAAATTAAAATGTCGTAATTTCAAATAATTTGTTTTAAACACACGAGAAGATAAAAATTCAGACCCAACATCACAATAAAATGAATATAAAATCATTAATCATACCAATACTGTTTGTACGATTTCTATACATGGTGTCTCAAAACTTCACGCAGAACTTTGAGGGGAGGTAGATAACATCGCTCTAAACCATATTCATATCGGATAGCGTCTTCAGAAACGGATAGGTGGCGCTGGACACCAGCCCTCAGGTCGGCATCTGATGTTTCCTCATTAAGCCTTGCGACGCCGTGCGGAGAACATGCATCGTTATACAAACGCTGAGTTGACGGATATGCATCTCGTATACGCCTTAGCTGACGGTAATGGAAGAACCGCTGTACGAATGTATCGGGAAAGGTATACCACATCAACAAAGGTTTGCGTTTTTGCTTAACCATGTGTAACCTTGAGGGATAGCATGCACTTGTGAAACCGAATTTTATGTCTTGGTTACAGGGTGCAGTTGGTTACCTCCCCGGCCGGTTACAGGAGGTTAATGGTCAGTACTTCTCATCAAACTGACGTCACTCCTTACTGCCCGAGGCTAACGAGAAAGAAAATTGGATTGTTGCTAGCACCCCGATGGTCAGGTGACTTTTTCGCTTCCAGGCCTTGTTATCTCGTCGGCCTTGTAGCACGGCCATTTAGAAATTACCAGGCCTGAACATGGAAAAGATAAAACATTGTTACGTCGAACTGAAGGTGCTATTGCAGAAGTTAGTTCAACGTCACAATCTTAGTGCTTCAACAATGCATTATTGACGTCATGTTCAGGCGTGGTAGTTTCTAGGAGGCCGTGCTTGTAGTCATCTTTAATCGCACTTCTACCAACAATAAGCCCTAAATTATGATTAGGTATGATGATGTAACAAAGTATGAAATTTTCGCGCTCAGGCTTTGAGTAGAGGTGGTGTTGGTAAAGCCGAAACGTTCGTCGGGTCATCTATCATTATATTGTTCTTCTCTTTTATCTTTATTAAATAATGTATCTATTATTGAAGATCCAATTCTGTATTGTGATTTATAATAATACAAAACCATTTGAAGTAGAATTTAATTATTTTATTGTAGGTTGCACTAAAAACAAAGGAGCGTCCTGAAATTCACGCGGCGAATTATGGATAAGGGTTGAGTGGTTTGACAGCACAATGGGCTGTGTTGATAACATTGAGATTGGGAGTCGATTATGTTCAGTGTGGTATAGTAATAAAATCTGGTATATTCTGACTGATTCATTACAGCAAGGAATATTTTGATCGCAAGGAAAATGTAGATTTACCAATTAAAAAAAGATCAATCTCCGTGCAGAAAAAAAAATGAATCACTACTTGCATTAGAAGAACTGACGACGGCCGCTGTTTATCGAATGTCATCGTGCGGACATGAGTTGGTCCTAAGGGCGGCGACGGTCGACTCTCTGGTTAACCCCGTGACATCCACGCGTATCTCAATCGACCGCTCTCCAGAGGGTGTTGTGGTTTTACTCCCGCAGATGGAAGTGAACTCGCGTCCTAATGCTTTCCATGAAATGCTACACGCATAGCTAGAATCACACGTGCAGAGTATTATGTAAACCAAATGACATTTCGCGATAACGTTGCGAGTGTATGGTTTGATTGGCGGTGAAAGGTTGAAGACGATGAGCCATTTGATTGAGAGACTTGCGTTGTTGTTGTCTGTGACAGGTTGTTCTTGCGACCGCCTCTTGATCCCATGTCTTTAATTTGAGACTCCTTTCGAATTACCTGCATCTTCTGGTTGTTCATTTCACTTTTGCTTTTATCAATATAATTTTGCTAACGCCTGAAATGTCAGTCTGCTTTCGCACTTTTAGTGTAAATTGGAATTCTTTTTAACAGACCTATTACCTTTTCTTCTTTCCAGAGGTCCGATTTCAAATGGCTTTTTTAATTATAAGCAGAAAAACTGATCATTTATATCACTCATTTGGCTGCATTACTTTAGCGGGTCACTGCTAAAGTAATGCAGAGCAGTTTTTAAATTTATTTTCCTTTTACACCTTTGCTATTTTTAGAGTGCATAGAAGTATCCTTGTATTAAAAACTTAATTCAACCCACTAGTGTTACAGTTATAGCTGCTTTCCAACGCTGCTGCTACGCTTGAACTTCGTCAAAAGCAACGTTCTCTTATACAGAGATAGATTCACGTTTATGTGAACCAAATTTGGATGGTTTGTACTGCTATTGAAAACCCATGCGCCACCGGTTGCTGTATACAAATGTATTATATAATTTTATGTGTTGGCCTTAAGTCTTAATTATGGTTCCACAGAAACAGTATACGTTGACGGGCACAGAGTAGAATAATGTCCTATGCTTCATTGCAGAATTCCCAAAAGCATAGAATGTGCGAGGTCGTCCATTTCCCAAGGCTCTTTGGAGATACCAAAAGCACAGTAGTCCACAGAAGCAGTATCGGGAGACTTCGCCAAAATGTTATTGAAGTCGATAATCTTGATTCCTCTTTCTACTGCTGTCATCCTGTTCGTGAAGGCAACCGTCGATTTTGCCGTGTGGCTTGAGGCCTTATTCAGGTGAAGTCAAAACTGATTCTTTCCTGCATCGTAGAGACGTGGTATATCAAAGCAATACGTAGTGGAAAAAAAAAACAGAACAAGGGGCTGGATAATATTAAAACACACGTGCTACAACTCTGATCTGGCACCCACTGACTACCATCTCTTTGGTAACTGAAGGAACGTCTTCATGGAAAGAGGATTGAAGATGACGACTCTGTTGACAGCTACTAACACGCAGGCCTTAGTTTAAAGGTGGCGTTTCCTCAGTGCTTTAGAACTACGCTTTATTTTAGTCACTAAATGCTTTTCCTTAACAGCCAAGTAACTTAGTTGATTTGGGCGAATTCCCCTATCCTTCCAGTCCAAGGGACCATTAGGCAAAGTAACTAATTTTTTATTGATTTTATCATGTTCGTCTGTACCCTTCATATTTTCTACATTTTTTGAGTAGAAGGTTGAAATTCAAGATGTAGCTCACTATGGGCATGTTCTACTTCACTATTTATGTTTGATTTCGATTAGCCCAATAGGACTATCTAGTCTATAGAGTATATATAATATGTAAAGGAGTGAAATTCGGTATGCAGATTCCTCCACGCAAGATCTACATTAATTATGAAGTTTGGATCAATTGTCCTAGTGGGGTCGGAATTGTAGGGGTAGCGATCGCATCGTCTTTAGAACTATAAACGTTTTCAAATGGCAACATGTGGTATGTGATGTGTTATTCGATCGGAATTGATGAGACTCGCAAGAAGATATTCTTTTCCAATTTTTAAATGCTACGTTCTAGAAAATCAAATTTTTTTATGGGAGATAAAGAGTACGAATAAAAGGAGTACAAATAGATGAATTCAGGGCTTCCGTTACTTTCTTATATCCTCCTCGGGGGGATTAATTTTCTGTTATTATTATGAAGTCTGAGTTTTATCTTTGACTCCACCCCCTATAAAAAGGATGGAGCAAACCATTAAATTTTTTAAAATTAATTTTAGTAAATATAAATTTGTTTTACAGTTAATGCAAACCGCGTTTTAATTTAATGAAGCGATTTTTTTCATAAATTGGACTCGTAACATAATTCAATCATTCACATTCTGTTTTTCAAATTGATAAAACTTTTTAAAATTAACCTTTTTATTGTTTTAAAAAATTCGGATGATATCATTCAATTATCTTGTTATGAAAAATTGAAAATCAAGTAATATTCTGTCATTAAAAATGAAATTAATACAATAAAATTATATAATTAAAACGTTGAACTTTAAAAATTTTTAATGTATCTGTTGTGGTTTTCTTTTTTAAAAAGATAATAATTAAGTTTTAATATAATTAGTTGATCTTTTTTTGTAATTGAAAAGAATTTTAATATAATTATTATTTGAACTTTTGACAGTAACATTTTTCTTTGATGAAATATTAAAGATCTAATTTAATGTCATGTTAATATTGCATGTCGTGAATAAGAGCGATAGGACAAATACTTGTTCCTTTTTACATCCAATAAATGTTTAATGTATTAAGACTTTGTTCTTTGTCTTTTTTAAAACAGTTTTTCAAAAGAAAATATAACCCCAGTGATATTTTGTAATAAAAAGAAATAAAGGAGCAGAGAACAAACTATCCATCTACATTTTAAGAATTATATACCGGGTCATTATAATAAAAGTTATCCACTTCTCCGCGTTTGGCACGGATAGTGATGAAACTTTGTGTGTAGGGTATGCAGAGCATGGGGAAGAGAATTCCAACGGAAAATTTATTAGTGCATACGGTATTTATTAGTGCACAAACGGCAGTAATGCACTACTGAAATGTTGTTAAAGGGACTGTTCAATATGCGCACCCTCTGCGTCGATGACATGCTGGAAGCGCAGGACAGCGTGGTCAACAGTAGCACGAAATATCTCCCGTGAAATGGCTGCAACATGACGAATAATGTTGGCTTTCAGTTCAGGTAAGGCCCGTACGCCTCCTTGATAAATACGATCCTCCAGGGTTCCCCGCAGCCAGAAATCACATGGATTAAGATCACAACTAACTCCCCTATCTCTTCGAATTTCTGAATCACCTTTCGTAAACCTCTCGCCGTCATGGGTCCTGTTTGCAATCATCTTCAGACGCCAATATTCTCGCAGTGCTGTTGCGCTATTACTTCTGTTCTGGTAATAGAGCTTCACCAGTATCACATGTTCTTTCTTTCCCAATGACATGGTGACCTCTGCAGATTGGTTATTCACAGACACACTGCGCTTTTCGCATACGACGCCGCTTTCTCCCCTGGTGGCAACCGTATGCACTAATAAATTTTCCGTTGGAATTCTCTTCCCCATGCTCTGCAGGAGCCGATACATAATGTTTCATCACTATCCGTGCAATAACACTGTTTGCAGCACGCGCAGATTTGGGGAACTTTAATTATAACCACCCGTTACATTTAGTTTGCTGTATTGGAAGCGTTATATATGTGCATGTCTTTCTGTATTTAGAGAATCCTAAACGGACTTCTTCTCTGTTTAACTGTTGTTATCCAATTAGGAGGAATACTGAAAAATCTCAATTTTAAAAATGAATAAATATCCAAAGAACAAACTTCCAATTTGCCCTAAAGATACCAAAGGAACAAAGATAGAAGTTTATAAAAGCGACAGCTCTTTGAGTATATTTCTTAAGGGTTGTTTTTTTTTATAAATAAGCTCCGAGTTAAATTGATAATCTTGAATAATTTGGGTTCGCTTTTGATTCACACACAGGCCAATAAATCAGAAACATTTTATAGAAATATTTGATAGAAATATTTTGGGTTTATTATTTTATTGAACCTCCGTTGGCCCGAATTATAGAATGTACGTGGGTTAGGACGGAGTCACTAATGTATTGAAGCATTTTCAAGTCAATGGAATACCAGGCTTTCACCAGACATTCTGGCAGATTTGTTGGAAGAGGATATTTCTGTGGGATATATCGATCCAACAGGTTCCAAACATACAATTTGAGATGAGATCTCTGGTTCTGGGGCGGGTAAGTAAACGACGGAAGTCATCTTCGTGCTCTCTGAATCACTGCTGAACCAACCGTGTTAGATGAATAGCATCATAATCATCCATGAAAAAGCCGTTACACGCAGGATAAAATGAAGCATTGTGGGATGATCTTTGTCAGCAGCAGTGATCAGGTAAGTCCTGGGAACGTACCGGGCTTTTCATGAATATCAGGGAACCTTGTTCCATATCAGCAGCAAATACCATTACATCATTGCCAAGATCTTGAGTTGTTTAATAAGACGCTAGATCCATTGCTTCATGTGGCTCCCGCCAAGCCTCTGCCTATCATCGATACAAAACAACGAGTATCGTGATTCGTCAGACACCAAAACATTCTTCCAGTCTTCACGTGTCCAGACACGGCGTTCCAGATACCACTGCAGACTAACTTTCTTGTTTTTTTTCAGAAATCGGGGGTTTTTGTATAGGCATGGGACTGCCAATTTGGATCCGATTCATTTCCCGACGCATGGTTCTGAAAGATATGAGCCGGAAACAGCCTTGGCTATGTCAATGTCTTGTTTCTCCGTACATGTCGTTTTAAAAGACGGCGGTGTCGGTGATGATTGATTATCTTTAAGCCGCAGTTACCCCGTAGTCAGACAAAAGACTGTCAATCATTTGTTGCAAACGTTGAATACTCTGGAGATCGCACCTTTCCAATCCATTCGTCGTTATTTCATTCGTGGCTCCAGCTAGATGAGCAGCAAGACTGAGGTCCTTTTGCAATTATTTAGGTTCCTCCTTTGTCCAGATTATGCTCAATTTTCTGTAGTTATACTTACCCAACTCCTGCTTAAAAAATACACACTTGAATCACATGATCTCAAGCTATTTTGTTTAAAAACGGATAAAACAAAATTACATTCATAAACCAGTTAATGTCCTTTCCTTCTTTCATTGTAATTACCAAATTATTGGAGTACATTCTCCAGTATGTCTTTATTCTGTTTAATGAATCTTCATCATAAACCTTTAATGATTTAAAAGTAAAGAACCATACTCGTGGTCTCTGATGATCCCAGGTTCCCTTTGCTCATTCATTATATTCATTACCGATTGTCTTTAAGAATGTAAGTTTGAAATGCAGCAGAGGGTCGAGCGTGATAGTGAAAAGCAACGCGATTTGTTTCCTTAAAACGTCCGCGTGTAATGAATTGCTCAGCAACCAAGTCCGGACATTCTTGGCGTCTGTGGGCGACGATTGACGATTTTGCGAAGGGCGAAAGCTCACTGTGAAAGGGTTTTGATGAGCGTTATTAATCGGTCGAGAGACTGAATGGAGGTGGGGGTGAAGGGGAATGGAAGCGAATTTTGGGCAAAAGAAGGTTTAAAGGTTTCGTTAGCTGCGGGCGCTCTTGTCATGCACCACTTCCCGTCAGGCATCGCTCGCATTCCCAGAGCGGAAGAGAGCTGTCACTCAACAGCCATCGATGACCAATTGGAGAGAGCGAAGGTCAGGGAAAAGCTATCGGGAACCGATACGCCATCTGGGCCAATGGGTCAGGCGAAGGAAACACGTCTGCCAAACACTGTTCGCGGTTTTGTCTCTTCCAAATTCCCTCTTATTTTACAACCGCCGTGTAATAGTATTATTGGTTGCGAGTGATACGATAAATTTTCTCACCACCTCCGCACTCGCTCTGAGCTTACCTTTCGGAAAAACTATCGCGCATCGACTTTTAAGTCGTATTTTCCTTTACAGTAAGACGGTGTCCAGGATGGTGGCCGGGGTGTATAGAATGTGTTAATTATGTATATTTCCTTAAATATAAGATAAAAGGAGATTTGTGTACTTAACGAAATAAAAAATATTCTAATGCATATTGCATCATTTATCTATTAATTTATTTTGCGTCCTACATGGGATAAATTCACTGAAGGGTAATTGATACAGTTTTTTCAAAAGTCCAGCTTTTACACAGTTTAATAGGATTTTGCACATAAAATCGAGATGGTAGAGGGAGGTTGAATTAGCAGAAGTTTAGTACTTCTACAGTTAGGTGCTAAGGCAAACCAGTCGGGAATATAACGTGCTGGATGTGATGTCATTAGGAGAGTTTTGACTATAGCTCGAGACAGGTTAACCTTGCAGTGAAGGAACAAGTACAGGCACGGTGAGAAGGTCATGTGCATGCGCGCCTGAAATTTAGTTCCCATGATTTTTATGAATATAAACATATAATAAATATATACGATTAAAATTATTTGTTCTTCATATTTTACAAATTTAACACACATCAGTTTCAAGGCCTTTTCAAACTTTTTTATTTAATAACGCATACGTGGGCACCTTTTCGGAACTATATCTTATCATGGCTACCATGCCGGTTGCCACGCCACGGCTATTAAAGTCACACACCTTCAACAAGTCAAATGAAGCAATTAGTTTTAAATGTTTACGTAAGATTGCGCGAACAATATCCAAATAATTGTATAGCAAGCAATTGTCCTGTCTTTAGAGTAAGTTTTTCTGATTACCTATCCCCTCTTCTTTATTGATCCTGCGCATTGATAAAATGATTTCGTAAAGTTAGCCTGTCCCGAACAATAGTTCTTTTAAGTTGGCGAGAGTTTTAATCTAATGGAAGGTCAGTATGGTCAGTTCATTACAAATTTGTGTTATCGAATGATCTTTTCGTAAGATGAGTGCCGAACGAAGAACGTTATTATTTGTAACTTTCAGTTTTCCTGGGCAAATTTCGACTTAGAAGACCAGATGCGCTGGCCATAGGTCAATTTCGGAATCACATTTGATTTTAGTAGAGTAATTACTTCGTTCCTTGTCAAGATTTGGTATCTTCTGCACAGTCTGTTGAATTGGGTACACCCCACTTACTCGAAACCCATATCCTCGAACCACACATCCCGAACCTCACATCCTCGAAGCCACACATGCTTGAACCTCGCATCCTCGAATTACACAACCTCGAACAACGTCATCGAATTGCATAATAATATATGAAAAATAATTTTAGTGTTATTGCGAGTGTGGGATTTTTTTTATTTTATGAATATCAAAATGAAGCGTACTATAATAATGATATTAAATTATTTATAAAACTTGAAATAACTTGAGAAGCTGGTTATATATTTTGCGTCTCGAGAGCAAGCTGTATGATGAAGAGTGACCACGAGAAAAAAGAAGAAAAGCACGAGAAGAAAAAAAAGCAGGAGAGGAGAAGGAGAGAAAACGCGGAGAGGACAGAACGATAGAGAAGGCAGAAAAAGCGGAGCGCCGGGACATTGTGTGTAGTGCAGACCCTTGCCAGCCTTCCATATAGTTGCTTCCTGTAGGTAAGTCAGCATGATGAAGGTGGAAATATCGGAGAAATGCGCATCGTTGCCACATTATCAAGAGTTACCAGTTTTCCTCTGACATAGTACTGGTCCCTGTACTCAAGTAGACCTCGGGCCTCCAAATTTTGTCTATTTTTTTTCCTCTTTGAAATCTTAAGTTTGAATGCGTTATAAACCCGCCCAAATACCGCCCACCCGCTTTTTGTTTTTGTTTTTTTACGTGAAGAAACGACACCACGACCAGCCCAATTAGGCGGGAAAGCCGCCCACCTGGCAACCCTGTGGTGGTTGGTAGACTGGTAGTTAGTAAAATGTGATAGTATCATTAGCTAATGATGGTAATTAAGATAAATAAATAGAAAAAAAAATTCCCTTCCCTGTTCCATGGATCATGTTTTTAAAACGATTCGAGGAAATGTGGCCTGATTTCGAGGATATGTGGTTCGAGGTAGTGAAGTTTGCCGATTCGAGGAAGTATAGGGTAATCGTTGAGTTGGCATATCATAGGAGGCGCGTTCAAATTTGACCTGGACTTTATTTTTTGTAAATTTCATTCTTATAAAAATCTAAACTTTCATTTTTGGGATGGCAACTACCGACTGTCATGCAAATGCAGCACCGCTCATCCGATTGCCGTAAAAACCGATTGTTTGTTTAAATAAAATGGTGGAGATCGATGTGTCGACCAAAGTGGAACAACGAATAATCACCTAGTTTCTCCACAACGAAGGTGTGAAAGCATCAGAACTTCATCAGAGACTTCAAAGACAGTCTTTGCTTGGTGCCAAAAGTGAAGGAGGGCGAGAATCCACCGGCAATGAACGTCATAAGGCAAAGCCAGCAACTGCTGTCAATGATGGTATCATCGCACGAACAAATGAGCTGATAATGGACAACAGGCGGATTCATGTCCGAGAATTGGCTTCAGTACTAAACATCAGCATTGACAGTGTGGAGACCATCATTCACGATAAGCTGAAATTCAACAAGATCTGTGCCAGATGGGTCCCTAAGCAAATCTCCGAGGATCACAAAACCACCCGGGTGGAAATCTGTTTCATGCTGCTGCAGCTATATGACAAGGAAGGTAACAGCTTCCTACGGCGTGCTGTGACCACCGACGAGACATGGATTCATCACTATACTCCTGAAAGCAAGCGTGCGAGCATGGAGTGGCGACACACGGATTCACCACGACCCAAGAAATTCAAGATGACACCGTCGGCAACGAAACTGATGGCGACTGTATTGTGGGACATTAAGGGTATCATTCATGTCGATTTTCTGGAAGAACGTCGAACCATAAATGTACCATACTAATACTGTGACATTTTGAGGACGTCCCTGAAGCTCCGGCCAGGACTCCTTACCAGTGGTGTTTGTTTTCTGCAAGACAATGCCAGACTATGGACATACTGACGGAACTCCTCTATACAGTCCAGATCTCTTCCCTTGCGACTATCAACTTTTTGGACCATTGAAAGAGTTCTTGGGAGGGCAGAGGTTCTGCTCCAATGAGGAAGTGAAAAAGGCTGTCTTGACGTGGTTTCGACATCAGCCTGAAGATCTCTACAGAACCGGTATCCAGATGCTCCCAGAACGCTGGAAAAAATGTGTAGAGAAGCAAGGAGAGTTCTTTGAGAAATAATTGATGTGTGTGCGTGTATGTGTGTGTATTTTGTAGTTTCCTGATTTTATAAAAAATTAAGTCCAGATCAAATTTGAACGCCCCTCGTAATATCATTCTAAGGAGTAAATTCAATTTATAATTTATAATCTATAAGGTGACTTCTAGGAAGAAGAGACTTGGTAACCTGTCTTAGTCTTTTTACGAATGAAAGTTTTCTTGTTATCAATAGGCATCCTTTTTAATAAAACCGCTCATAAAGCTTGTTAATATCATTTTTAATATCAGACTTTATGCGAGTTGGTCGCTATGCCGTAATTTTTGTTAATATTATGTTGTCAACAAATGCTTGCATTTTAAAGATTAGGTATTAATAATTAGAGTCTTTCATATGTTCCACGGAGAAAATACAAACCCATGAAAAAGTGCTTCAAAGAAAAAAAAATTGCCAACTAAAGAAGTAAGTTATTAAAAAAGAGGCTTTAATTTCAAAGAAATTACACATGCTCAGTGGTTTAATACGAGGCGTGTTCAAATGAAACCCGTTCGAGTCAAGCAGGAAGGAAGAGAACAGGAAACACAAGCAAATAAATAGTAGTATTTAATGAACAGTATTGTACACACATTTCTCAAAAGAAGACGCCTATGACTTTAAGGCACGCATTTCACTGTTTGGATACTGTCCGCGAAAAAAAATGGGTATCAAAAACAGGGGACCTGGCATGCTGTCTTCAAGAGTGATCATTCTCCACGACAATGCATGTCGCGAAAGTTGCTGTGGATGCACTAGCCAAAAAGAAATGGCAGGTTGCCTTTGTAGCCCAGATTTGTACCCTTGTGAACTTCAGGACTATGAAGAAGTTCCTCAAGGGACAACGACTCAACACCGATAAGGAGGTGCAGGAAGCAGTTACGGACTGGTTCAAACAGCAACGACTTTTTTTCACGGAGAGAATTTCCTGTCTCCTCAAACAGTGGGATGCGTGCCTAAACGCCATGGGTGATTTATTTTGAGAAAAGTGTGTATAATGCTGTTCAGAAAATGTGTTATTAAATTTCTCGTTTTTATTTGCTTGTGTTCCCTGTTCCTTGCCTTCTTCTTACAGGTCAACGTACTTGATTCCAACTTGGCTTTTAGTAATTAGGAGACCCACTATGTTGAGCGATGCATCCATTTACGCAGCGTTACATTGAATCAAGTTTCCAAATACTGGGATGTTTTGGTTCCTTCGAAGAGGTCGTTGAGAACATGCATGTAAATTAGACATCCAATCAGACACAGACTGGCCAATGAATTAGAAACATGTGCAACTTTTTTGCAAGAGTTTGATGTCATGTGATTCAAGCTTCTACTTATTTAAGGAGGAGTTGAGTGAATCCAATCACAGATGTTGATCAACATAGGGAAAAGAAGAATTCTAGCTGACTTCGAAAAGGGACTCATTGTTGGTTCTCGTCTATCTGTACAACGAAGCAACTGACTGCATTCTTGAAAGATGCAATATCCAGAGGAAATCCGTTGGAAAAACGACTTGTATGGAGAAGCACTGTATGACAATTGATAAATAAACAGCCAAACCCAGAACCAAACGGTTCTAAATCGGAAGTCTCATGCTTATACGAAAACTCTTGATTTCTATAAAGAACAAGAGTGTTCGTCTACAGTGATGTCTGTAACGTCGTGACTGGAAGAAGATTTTGTGGTCTGACAAATCATGAGACACGTTGCTTTGTACCGATGGTAGGCAGATGGGTTAGCGGAAGCCCCATTCAGCACTCAAGTTCTGGTGGTAGTATTATGGTAAGGAATGTTCCACGGACTACCTAAACTTTTTTTTCCAGCGACGTCCTTTCTGCAATGCTGTAGTTTTATTCTGCATGTGACGATACTGCTAGTGTTCATCGTGCATGTTGGTTCAGCAAACACGAAGATGACTTTTGTCATTTACCCTAGAGCCCAGATCTTAACCACATAGAGAAAGTTTAGGCATGTTGGATATATCCGACAGCAAGATCCTCTTTCAAAAAATCTGCTAAGAGATTGGTATTCTGTGGTAATACAGTTACTGTTCGTGTATTTGCTCTATTTCGTATGTAAAAATTCCATTTCTGACACTAGCGGCGTCACTTGTACGTTATTTCGGGTAAACAATACAGTTTTGTATCGTTAACGAGAAATTTTTCGGCATTGTTCAAAGAAAATAAATCAAGACATGTTTTAAGAAATCTTTGGCAAATTTTAATCAATCAGATACATTGTTTGTGTAAAAAATTTTCAGTATGACAGTTCCTTATAAGGTTTCCATTTTCTCTTTTATTGTAGTAACATTGCTTTTGAAACTGTTGCCTGTATACTCGATTGATTTTACATGATTACAGGTTTAGATAATATCATTACCTATAATCTTTTATTATTAAATGTTAGTTATAAATTTGGGATGTTCATTTATTTTTTGTTTTTAATAAGTATGATTACTTTGTACATTAAATGTTGAATTATAATGTACAGTCATGGACAAAAAAAAACGCTCCTTCACTCTGTGCTGCTATATTTTTAAATGAGCGTTTACTACTTTGCCATTAGGTGTCTGATATCGTTTAGTTCAGTCAGAAAATTATCAAAATTTTTAACCAATAAAATCATACCATCCTATTTTAAACGTTAATTTTAAAAATATAGCAGCATAGAGTGAGGGAGCGTTTTTTTGTCCATGACTGTACAGCTTCGTACTTCATAAGAGGCATAACTGGTTTTTCGTCTAAGTTATTAACGTTCTCTTTTACTTCTTTATTTTCTTTCATTTTTCTTTTCTTCTTAACGATAATCGATATTTGAGAATTGATTTTCAGGAAATGCCGGGAAGGTCTTTTCCGAATAGATCGTCGAATTCAATTCCGGTCAATTGCCCCGGTCAAAGTCAAATAATGTCCGTGTTGCGGCCAAACTGGTTTCTATCCACCGTTGCAACTGAAAAGTTCCATTACAAAAAGACTGGGTGAAATTCATATAGCATACATTTAAAGTTATAGAAAGTCAAAATAGTTTCATATATAAAAACTACAGTATAAAATCTAAGAAAATAGAGATAGTAGCACCCTGTTCGTTATGTAAGATTGCTTTCTCTAAAGAGATTTGTTTTTTGCGTCTCTTGCTAACTAGAGAAGGTACCTGGCTTCGCTTGGATTGACTGAATATAGTAATACCATGTTTTTTATGGTAAATTTTAGAATAATGATGAAAATAGAAGCTTTACAATAGATTTTACTGGAGAAATGATTAACAACCGGTTTCGCCTTTTATATCCGGCTTCTTCAGGCTGTGATGATGATGATGATAATAATAGAAGCTGCTTTTTAAAAAATTTGAAATAATGTATTGCTTAAATAAAGATGTTATTTACAATGAGTATTAAATACAAGATGTTATCTAGATATATAACAATGGTTGGTTAGGAAACAAATGATTGTACAACAAATATATGGGGTGAATTAACAATTAATGGGCAATTTTTACAATTCTAAAAGATCGGAAATAACATCTTTATTGTAAGCAATACATTATTTTAAATTTTTACAAAAGCAGCTTCTATATCATCATCATTACATCCTGAAGAAGCCGGGTATAATAGGCGAAACCGGTTGTTAATCATTTCTCCAATAAGATGTATTGTAAAGCTTCTATCGTCTTCATTAATCGACACAATACAAGGACTTTTCGCAACTATACTGATACTTCAAATTTTGGAATAACAAAATTAAGGCTTTTTTTCCAAATTTCACTAACTGTTCAGGGTATAATTATTGAAAATGCAAAATGTGAATGTATTATCAATTAAAATGTATTAAAAAGCTAGTATGCACTTAGTTATCTTCCAAAATTATTCTGTAAACAACCTTTTTTGTTCTCTGGAGAGAACGCGTGAGCATGCTACTTACATTTGTCCATCTTAAAAGCACGAATTATCCAAATTGATTCCCGATACTTCTAATAGTTTTCCTTGCGCTTTGTTGATCTCATAGCGAATGCAAGCTGAACGGGAACTTGGAATCGTATGAAAGAAAATAGAATACCAATATTTTTTACGCAGCCGGTGAGAATAGTAGCGTCAGTTAAGTGGTCATATTCTTCACTACGAGGTGCGATCAAAAAGTTCCGGAACTGGCTCATTTAAAGAGAAAGTACTTTGTTTAATTAAATACTTTTACACAGTGCCTCCTTCAAAATAATCCCCTTGCGAACCATACAATGAGTCCAGCGTTCCTGCCAGTTCGTGAATGTATCCCGGAAGTCTTTTTGTTGAAACGAATCAAACACCTTCTGTGATTCGCTCTGGAACTGCTTAATCGTGTCAAAACGGCGACCTTTTAACTGGATCTTCATTTTCGGAAAGAGGGCAAAGTCTGTAGCAGCCAAATCTAGCCAATAGGGTGGGCGTGGAAGGGAAATGAAGTGTGAGGAGAGCTCGGTGAGAGGGTGCATTATCGTGGTGGAGCATCCAGTCACGCCAAAGATCTGGTTACTTTCGCTGAACGTCCTCCTCATATTGCTCGTTGCTCGAAATTGCTCGTTGCTCGAAATTGCTCGTTCTCAAAGTTAATGTCCATGATAAAATTGCAGATGATCTCATACATGTGGTCACAATAGCTGTATTTTCTCAATCTCCAATGCACATGAAACAAAATCCTTTGAAAAGCTGATTTATGAATGTTAGGGCTATAATTTACTGTATTTTTGGACTTGTGCTGCATTTCTTGGCGAGATGCGCAACCAGTCCCGGAACTTTTTAATCGCATGTCTTACATTCTAGTTCCATTGTTAAGCGTTGAGGGACCAATAGTGCGCAATAGAATGACAAGATAGGCAACTTTGAGTTGAAAACAGTGTTGAGGTATCCATCAAATTCTTGAGAATTAAGAAACTCGATTGAAAATCTTGTCCCATCTTCATCTTCAAGGTTCTTATCCACAGATTTGTACATTTTGCTCGTACCAGGAAGCTGTTCCATAATTTGTTGGTTAATTAATTATACTCCGTGATTTCTTAGCGCAGGTATTTGCCCTCACGCATAGCCATTGAAAGTACTGACGTTGTTGCTAATTTCTGTAATTTTGTTCAATATCTTGAAATACCATGTCTTTTAGCTCGTGTGTTAATTTGCTCGATTTTCCTTTCGGAATCGCCAAGAGTTTGTCTGGAAAAATTCGCTGGTGGATCATTTGCAACAGTGTTCGCACGTTTGTTTTGAGCCTCAAAATTTACAGGTTACACAAGTGTAGAATTCTGCAGGTAATCATTAATTTCATCTTAAAACATTGCCAATAAAAATTATAAAGTAGTTAAAAACTATTCCGGGATTATGTTAAAACTTCATGCAAAGTTTCACGGCCGTCGATTTCATGGCATTAGAGATTATTGCGAACAAACACATAGGCAACACGTACACAGTGATTGACTTAATGCTCACTGTACGCTAATACAATCAATAACATAAATTAATAACGGAAAGGGAATGGGCTACCTTGTTTAATATGCAAGATTCGAAATTAGCGGTTGCCTGGTTGCCACACACTACCGAAAATTCATTCTGGCAATCTGTTTTTCACTGATGGTTGCCCGCCTGGCAACTCGCACTGAAAATTCATTGCGGTAAACAATCTATTAATGCTGGTTGCCTGGGCGTATGAACATCGACAAAAAATCAGCAATCAGATTCGAGTTGTCAGCCACTCGGTAGGTGTCTGAAAACTAGTCGCGGAATCATTGCGGAATTGACGTTTCAAAGTGCCAATGGAGGCCCGCATCATGAAAATTGACAATTATGAGAAATATCGGACAGCAAATATGGAATCTAGCATTCAAAGATGTAGTCAAAAGTTTAATGACACAAATGTAGAACTAACGAGAATAAGAGCTTTATAACTTCAAAGTTTGGCCAGAAGAGAAGAGGTGCCAAAATTAGGAAAATGCTCTAATGACCTGTAAAGATATTTTTCCCCAAATGTTGAAAAAAATGGATCTTTATGTTAAATTTAACATATTTTACTTATGTCATATATTCTGTATACCCAAAACATGGCAATCATAGAAACATTAAAAATTTGTTCTTTTGGGATTGTGTTATTCTGTTGGGTCTCAAAGCTTTTCCATGCTTCTGGATGTTCTGCTGTGCCTTCCGACATACGTTGTATGTTGTGAAAGGAGATTTTTCAACGATAAAAATTATTAAAAATAGCAATTTTACAATTTCACGTGCTTACTGATTTCATGCAAATAATATTGCAAAGTGACGATATCAAAAATTTTGATCTTGATGAAGCTGTTAGTTATGAAATAACACTGAGAATAGGTCCAAACGGCTCTTTTTTAAACCCTATGGTAAGGGTAATTGAGAAGGCCTGAAGCTGATATTGTAGAAAGTGAGATTGAAGGTGCTGGGTGGCATTATTAAAACAAGAAGACCAGTCTAACTGTGAGTTAGACGGTGATTCAAACTTTATGTAATGTCAGTGCTTACACAGATTCATTCTGAGATTTCATTAGACAATAAGTAATTACACTGGCCAACAAAATTTAAGATTTTTCTTGTGACAAAATGAAAGTGGGTGATTTTAGGTAGTATTTTTTCTGCTGATTACGAATATAATTTTTAAATTTTTCTAGCACGCACAGCTTTCTTGTTTTACGATGAAACATTTTTAAATCATTCAGTGTTTGGGGCCTGGTAAATTTCCTTGCGGCCCCAAAATATGGATACTTTAACTATGTAGCCGCTTCTCTTCACTCCCATTACTTTAACGTAGAAGTCTCGATGTGCATAACTTGAAAACTTGACGTGATAGAAAAAATCTAAAAGCAGATTCGGACTCTACCTACAAATTACTACTAAGAACACTTCGTGTGGTTTTAGTCACAAAATGTGTGTTGACTAGTATTATTAATCTATTAGGTATTAAAAATAATAAATGTAAATTAAGCTAAATCATCTTCACTCAAGTGTAAATTTTTGTTAGTAAAACCATAATCATAAAAAGGTATGTTTATGGTAAAACTTAAGATACTGATGTTGTCAGTAGTGATTTATTTGATTGTGTATATCTTCGCGATCATACTTGAGTAAAGAGAACTTCTAATGGATAACCTAAATTTCATTCTACTCCAAATCGGCAATCACATAGTTGGGCAACCAGAATTTTTGGAATAGTTGCCAAGTGGGCAACCACACTTAATAGTTATTTTCTACCCCTGAATATGCAATCGGTTTTGCACTCGTTTTGTGAGTGCGAAGCACAAAAAAAAACATTGTAAAGCAGTTAAAACCTTTTCCAGACTTCATGCAACTTTTGACGTCCGTTGGTTTCGTGGTTGTAGAGATTACTGCAATTATACAGGGTGATTCAGTCAATTTCTGACCATTTCACTCGAATGACATGCATCAGGGATAAACAATTGAAAGAATATGAGCGCCATATCAAATTTCTAAATAGTTGGAGTTTGTATTGTTGCAACGGGGCTGCATGAAAATCGTATTGTTGAAAAATGGCGCCCGCTTTATCAACAGAGCAGAAATGCAAGGTTGTCGAATGGTATTTCGAGACAAAATCACCTGTAACCGTGCAAAGAAAGTTCCGGAAGGAGTATAAGTGTCGAGACGCACCAGGCAGGCAAGCAATCATGGATTTTGTCAAGCAATTTCGTGCCACTGGATGTGTTAAAGGCAAGAAAAAAGGCGGGAGCGAAGCTCGTGTTCGAACGGCCGAAGTTGTCGAAAATGTTCGCACAAGGTTGGTCGATTCCCCTACCAAAAATCTGTTCGCCGCCTATCCATTGAAGAAGGGCTGTCGTATACCACGACGTGGCGAATTTTGAGAAAGGATTTACACCTGTTCCCGTATAAGATACATGTTTATCAGGAGTTAACAGACACTGGAAGACAGAAGCGACAACAATTTGCGATGGAGTTTGGAGCAGAAATGGAAGCCAATCAGGACATTGTGTACAACCTGTGGGTGTCAGATGAGGCCTTCTTCCATCTGTCAGGCGACGTTAATAAACACAACGTTCGTTTTTGGGGTTCCCAGCACCCTCATGAGATCCATAAGTCACCTCTTCATCCACGAAAGGTTATGGCTTGGTGCACGATTTCCAAAAGAGGCATCATTGGTCCGTTCTTTTTTGAGGGCACCGTAACGTCACAGGCTTACCTTAACATGTTGGAAACCTTCTTCATCCCCGAGCTGCGAAGGAGGCGTATACCGCTTCGATATCAATGCTTTCAACAGGATGGGGCTAGGCCTCACACCACTAATGAAGTGCTAGACTTTCTCAATCAGAAATTCGGAAATCGTGTCATTTCAAACAGGTTTCCAGATCGATTCGGGGGTGGCTTTCTTTGGCCCCCTATGAGTCCTGACCTAAACCCATGTGATTTTTATCTCTGGGGGTTCCTTAAAGACAGTGTGTTCACTACAGCACCAAGAACCCTAGACCAGCTGCAACAAAGCATCGTCGACTGCTGCACCCTTGTGGATGCATAAATCCTGGATAGAATTATGAACAACTTCACCATTCGGCTGCGAGAAGTTCAAAACGTTCGTGGTGGCCACATTGAGCATATCATCAAGACTTTTCCACGGGAATAAAAACTCCGAATTGCCTAAAATATCATACTGAAATGCTAAGTTTGTAAACATTAATGGGTTAATAAATCATAGTACTGAAATGGTCAGAAATTGATTGAATCACCCTGTACACATAGACAGACAGACAGACAAATTCGCACGCATTTACTTTTGTTAATATAGATAAAGCTTAACGACTTGTGGATAACAGGTATCGGCAATTGAGAGAAGTCTCTAAGTATTAAAAATTGAAGAATATCATAGAAAAATTTCTATTTGAACCAAGATGATTGCTGCGTTTGAATTTTCAGAAAAAAATGAACTTTTTTAATTATAAAATGAGTTTTGCCGGAAAACCTAAAATAATTCCCTCCTGGATACCTTGAGTTCGACTGATTGAGTGCTATCCTTACACAGGATCGGAATCATACGACCCTTAGGTGAATCCATGAAAAAGTACTAAAGGAAAAATGGTCTTCCTTATCACAGCGAAGCCTGGTGTTAGCTGAGCATTTGCCGTAGTGTTTCCCCCGGTCTCAGCGCATACCTTGCAGCCACCGCGTCAAATATTCAGGCAGCACAGCACGTAGTCTGTTTCATTTGAAAGACCGTTATACAAAGCATTTAAGGGTCTTCTAAATCACTATTATTATTTAGTTATATTAGTTGGATATGTTTTTGAAAAGTGTTGTGTAGGGTGAGTCAGAGCAAAGCCGATCAATGGGAAAAGTCGATCAAGCAGAATAACTTTTTATTCTAATTATTTAATGGAGATGTCAACAATTGGCTGTAGTAAACGATACCTGAGCAATCTCATATCGTTAATGGCGGTTTCGTCGGACCACTTTGTATAGTCGAAAAAAAATTCCTAATTGCTGCTGGTGTGACCAGGAGGTAAGTCAGTTTTCCTGTCTTCTAAGCTGACCATAAATTTTCAGTTCATATTGATCAATCTATCAATGTAGTAAATATAATATTGCTGGTCGAACAAGTACTGATGTTAGGCGTAGTTGTGGTAACTGGGTTGGCCATCTAACCATTGTAGTTTTTTTTCCAGCTATCTTTGTAGTTACTGCTATCGTATGGGGCAAATTCGATCAACTGCAAGGGGGCAAATCTGATCGATCATATGATGCAATGTTTTCTGATAAAAAAGTGTGGAACTTGAAATAATTAATTAATACGTTTAATTAAGGCCACAGATAACACCATTTTAACGAAAATGTTCCAAATTGTGCCGAAGGCAACAATAAGCAAGTTGCTGAAACCGTTCCACAGTGAAAAATGCAGAAGATTCTATCAGAACCTTCATCATCCAAAATTCCAATCGGGAAAAAAGTTGTGGAAAAAAAAACAACTAAGCGTAGCACAGTCAAAAGGAATGAGACTAAAAAGGGCATTATCAAGGAAAAAACAAAGCAAATGTAGAATAACATCCAAGCAAATTAAATTAGCTGCTGAAGCTGCAAATACAGGGTTATTCAAAAAGAAGGAGCAGATTTAAAATATTTATTTCTAATGAACGACAATAGATAGAAACACATAAGATTTATTAGTGGAGAGAGGAAAGTTCAAAATTTTATTTTATGCATTCAACATGAGCTCCATTTGTTATGCGGCAAACGTCGAATCGGTAGTCCATTTCTTGCTACACACGAAGTTTCTGGTCCCTGGTTATTGAACTCACTGCTGTAACAAACTCGATCTCGCAAATCTTAAAAAGTAGCAGGCCTAGGTGGTATATACATGCTGTCTTTTATGTATCCCCACAGATAAAAATCGCAAGGGTTAAGATCTGATGACCTTGGAGGGCTCTTACGATGAACAAGATTATGTTGCTAACCTCTTAAAATAAAACTTTGAATTTTCCTCTATCCAGTGATGTATCTATTGCCGTTCATTAGAAATAAATGTTTTAAATCTGCTCCTTCTTTTTGAATAACCCTGTAAAGACAACCAAAAACAACTGCGGTTTTTGTGGCATAAATTTTTACATGCCAACTTCTTCATAATTTACATCATTGGTACAGTGTTCCAAGTGCCTCTCTTGGTTCCGTGAACAATATGTTGGATCTCGTAGCAAATGTTTATTTACAGTGGGAAATATTTGATTAAAAATGATTTAATTTTGGCTGTTTCATGTTTTCGGAATTTTCTATTCAATATTGACTTTACCCCAAACTTGGGGGGGGGGGGGGGTGGCAAATACGATCACAGGAGGGAAGATAAAATATATTTATTTCCTACGTTGCTATTAAAATTTAACTTTCCAAAACCTTGATGCAAATAACTCTAGACCATTAACTAATAGTAATAATATTAGTTGAAATTATAAAAAACTTTTTTAATAGGTCATTATGTTTGAAATGATCGGCTTTGCCCTAACTCACCCTCTTTATTATAATCTCTTAAACAGGGTGTTTATGAACTCTGTGTAGACACGTTTAGAAATGATAGAGGACCTTATTTTGAATATATTTTGCCAATAAACTGGAGGTCGCAAATGAATCCTTGATACAAAAAAAATTATCAAACATCAAACACCATACAAACAACTGCTGTCTGAGACTTCCTCATAATAATGTCTCTCTTGTGTATGTTGTTCCAGAAAACGGAGAAATTAGAAAACTCGATACTAATAGTCACAACGTTTTTAATAACCAAATACTACATGTTTGTAAGATTACAAAAGGTGGTTAAACTGTTGACCATGAGCAGCAATGCATGCCTCACAGCGTTTTGTCATTGAATTTCTGACACGACCAAAAATTCCTGCAGTGTCTCTTAGTTGCATATCTGGCCTATGTTGCTGAAATAGTAAAGAAAACGGTCTAGTATTAGCAATGGATAGCGTCTTTATTAAGTGCTGAACGCGTATCGAGAATCATCTCATCTTCAGGGGCAAAGATCGACTACAGATTAGCAGTGACAATCGACACTCGAACAGTGAAGTGTTCATTTGTTCAGATGGGACGAAAGCAGCGCTTTCACAAACCTCATCAAACCAGAATAAATTTTAAAAGAAATACACTGAGGTAGTCAAGAAGCCTGACCAACCCAAACGGTCTTCCATATTATACAAAAAAGAAACTAAGATTGACGATTGTCAGAAAGAAAATACAAACGAAATAAAAATACAACGAGAAAGAATATTATCACATCTTCCAGTAGTCCGAGAAAGAAACGTTGCTGATGTCTTCAAAGTTGACGTCAAGAATGTGCCTCGTTTTTCGATACTTCATATGCCACTTCATTCATATCCATTGAGTTCTTCAGTATTCCGGTCACTAGGTCATTGTCGTGAATTTTCATCTTCTACACCGTAATCAAAAGGAGGTCCTGTATAAACTTTCCAATATGGGCCATGCTTAAATCTGAGTGGATGGATTGGTTTTTCACAGTCCTTCTACCAAGCTGGGCAATGGTCCTCAGGGTAACATTCTGGAACGACTGTAGTTTGCTCCATCTGCTTCTACAGAAAATCATCCACGCAGGCATGCCATAGAGGAGTATGGTTCGAATAATCGACTTGTACAGAAGTAACTTGTTGTCGATGCTGAGGGTGCTGTTGCGACCCAGGAGAGCTATGAGACTGTACTTAGCCCTCTTTGCTTTGTTCAAAGCGTATGTAACGTGACGATTCCACGAGAGTCTTGAGTCGATGATAACGCCAAGATATTTGTAGTTGTCTACCTAGTCCAGTTTCTTATTGAATAGAACAAAAGAATCTGGGGGACGCTTGAACTTTCTGTTAAGGTACATAGCCTTGCGTTAAGTTTGAGTTTCTAACAGTTAAACCAGTCTTCGAACATGTTCAAGGCGTACTGCAGACGAGTGATAACGTGAGCCGGCTTGTGTGCCCATGTCATAATGGCAGTATCATCAGCATAGAAATATAGATTACAATTTTTGGGTTTCGGGAAATCATGCACAAAACAATTAAATAGCACGGGCCCGAGGACAGAACCTTGAGGGACACCGGTCTTTACAATTCGGGATGTGGATAGATTTTCGCCAACTTTAGCTTGGTAGGACCTGTCGGTGAGCAAGGATTTCACCATTAAAATCAAATCGGGAGGAAACATGTCTCTAATCATCTTGTAGACGAGGTTCCCATGCCACATCTGGTCTAAAGCTTTACTGACATCGAAAAATACCACCCCGCAGTACCTGGAAAGGTTCGGGGGGTGGTGTGCTCAGATCTTCAACGAACCTCCATATCTGTATCTGACAAGAGTGGGCGACACGAAAGCCAAACTGATCTTTTCGAAGTAGATCATTGTGAGACAGTGGTCTTGGAATCTGACGAGGATCGTTTTCTCCAAAATCTTAGACATCGAGGGGAGCAGGCTAGTAGGTCGGTAGCTCGCGGGAAATGCTGGATTTTGCCCCTGCTTGGGGATATTCAACACAATAGATTGTTTCCAAGACGCAGGGAAGTAATAAATTTTCCAGCAGTTGCAGATGATATTGGTGAGATAGTCAATAAAGTTCTTCGTGAGATTTATAAGGGCGTTATTGCTCACCTTGTCTCTTCCTGGAGCCTTCTTCTTTTTCAGTTTGCTTATGATAGTGGCGATCTCTCCGGCCTCAATGTTGTTCTTCGTTAAATGTTGTGGGACTTCATCAAAGTTGATAACACCATCTTCCACACGCTGAGATTAGCAGTGGGTTACATCACCCGTATATATAGGGGGTGTCCACCAATCAGGAAACAAGAGTATAACCTGACTGGTAGACTTAAAACTAATCAGGGAAATTAGTTTATAAGCCATAAAAATCAGGGGCAACCTCTTTCACCGTGCCCCCTCATACCGCGTCACCAAAAAAGATAGAAATGAAGAACCACAGCTCACGTATGAAATAGCTAGAAAAAAACGCCTTTCCGGACCAAGTAACCAATACATTTTCCGAAAAACGAAGCATGCAATTGAAATACACAACGGTGGAACCGACAACAATACTGATCCATCCAAATTTACCAAATTCACATATACGGGCCCGGAAATAACCAGGATAACCAATGTCTTCAGGA
Organism: Rhysida immarginata; assembly: GCA_023313115.1. Taxonomy (NCBI): domain Eukaryota; kingdom Metazoa; phylum Arthropoda; class Chilopoda; order Scolopendromorpha; family Scolopendridae; genus Rhysida; species Rhysida immarginata. Next base: position 1,403,853 of record JAHWFO010013951.1, read on the forward strand.
ATCACAGACTAAAGGTCGCATTCAGAACAGCAAACAAATGCCGCTGCATACTTAATCCAAAGAAGAAGACCCAGCAAGATGACATTTATGTCGCCAGCGATGTCTACAGGGTGTTGCAGATTACTACAAGGCAATATAACGGGAAGTCTACCCGCTCGATTGCAGGGGCCGACTCGACACCAAACGATAATTGGGTAATTTTATCAAAAAACATGACAGTTTTGACATTCACCCCCCCCCCCCCCGGGCGGGGGGGGTGGGGGGTGCGGGGGGGCACCTGCATCTCTCTCCATTCTGCCAATCGACCGAGCAGGCCCCTGCAATCGAGCGGGTAGGCTTCCCGTTATACTGCCCTGTAGTTATCTGCAACACCCTGTACAAACTGCCCATCCTGCGGATGTTTCTACTTGGGGTCGACCAAAAGATCATTCCGTGAAAAATTCAGTAAACATTGGAGATCGTGGATCAACGGGGATCACAAGTCAGCCTTTGCTGACCACGTTCTCATCAATAAACACAATTTCGGACCAATTCAGGACATTATGTCGGTAGTAACACTCATCAAAGACCCATGCAAAATCCTCACTTACGAGACCAGATTTTCAGAAACACCTCAAGATATACAGAGAGAAGATACTTAATAACCAACTCAATTTCGAAAAAAAACCCTTTACTTGACACAGTCAACAAGATAATATACCCAGAAGTGAACACGATCAGCATTGAACCCGACGAGCATATTTGAAAATACTTTTTAATCCTTAATTATTGTTATTTCCGATGTTTTGTCTCATCTCGATGTATTATCCTTAAAGCTTCGTATTTATTGTTAGTTTATTCTTTGTTTTTTGTTTTTTACATATCTCATCTCGATGTATTAAGCTTTCTACCTCCAATTGTTTTGGCTTCCGTTATACTTCCTTTTAGCTATTATAGCAGCCCTAATGTATTCATTATTATTACGCTTACTTGTACCCAACCATGTGTCATTACTTCCAACTATTACACACCCAATCATGTATTCTATAATTTCCCTGATTAGTTCTAAGTCTACTAGTCAGGTTCCACTCTTGTTTTCTGATTGGTGGACACTCCCTATAAATACGGGTGATGTAGCTATTGCTAATCTGTAGTCGATCTTTGCTCCTGAAGATGAGATGATTCTCGATACGCGTTGAGCACTTAATAAAGACTCTAGCTATTTCTAGAATTAGACCGTTTTCTTATATTTAGCGTCTCTTACATGGTCACTTACAGCCACAATTCGCGCTACCAGCTCCTCTTCTGAATCCACAGGACTATTGTACACCCACATTCTTCTTAAGCCAGATACATATCTGCCATCTCTAACCATATAAAACGGTTCATTTTTACTACCAGTGATTGCTGTTGGGTTTTTTTTCGAAATGAGGAAGTGGATATTCAACTAAATTATTTTAACAGCTAATTCACCTTTTTTTCTCGAATGGAATACCATTATTTAATATTTAAAATCCTGAACATAAATTACCACTATCTGCATGATTTTGAAATTTTTGTTTCTATATCAAAGATTCATTTGTGACCCCGACTTATTGGCAAAATATATTCAAAATAAGGTCCTCTACCGCCTTTAGAAGTTTATACACAGAGTTCGTAAACATCCTGTGTAATTAAAATATTAAGTGTGGTTCAAAAAATTTCGCTCCTATAACTTGATCAATTGGGTTAAGGCCGATGAACTAAAGCGGAGAAGCTCCACATTGGCATACTAGAACTTATTTTACATTCCGAACAAAAAAACAAACTATGTAGTCTTATGTGTAAAGAATTACGCTGCGCTTGCACGTAGAAAGAAATTATGAGGCATTTTCCAATCTGTCTTCCTAACAAACTGAACAGCATGAAAAAAAAAACCTACCACCGGCTGTTTTCCGTTCCTCAGTTTCTCTCTTTCTTAAATCACTTGAATTAAATTTTTCTTTATTTTAATGAGCTTTTAATTTCTTTTTATTTTAGTACATCGACTTTTTAGCAAAAGCTGTTGTTGTTGTTGCTGCAGTAAGTTTTTCGGTTGATTTATTTAATCTTTTTAATATTTTCTTTTCTTTGTATATTTTTTGCCATTGAATAATATCTCTTCGCCTTCTTACTAATAATAAGAATAATGAAAGCAGAAAAGACTGGAGAGGGAGAAAAAGAATATAAGCGGAGGGGGTGGACATTCCAGTCATCTATTGACAGTTTTAATTAAGTAGATTGTAAAATTTGCTGATTCACGGAAAGAATTAGTCAAGTGCGTGAAAACAGTTTTCTCTTGTGAATTGACAGAACTTCGATGAAAAGGGGAAAGAAAAGAAAGAAAGGAAAATTGTTAAAGGAGATTTTGAAAAGGGGAAAAAAATTGAAAAGGGATCTCGTGGAAAAAAAAGAAAAAATTTAGAACAACAACCAACCCCCCTACGAGCCGCTGCGCTTGCATGTGTTCTTCTTCATTCCCGTGTAAATGCGTTATGACAAACGACGGCCACGAAAGAAACGGGGCATCGAGAGGAAGATTAATGGCGACACCCCCAACGTCCCTCATTAAGTCATAGGAGAAGTGCCCCCCCCCCCTCCACCTCACTTTCGTCACAACTGATGCGATTTAAGCCTAAACTTTCTTGCATGTGTGCATATAAACTAAGAAATCAGTCCATATTTAATATCACCAATGTTTCATATTGCAGAATATCTGCTAGGGAATCCGTTTTACAAAAATTTGGATCCATTTGCTTTCATTGGTCAGTGATTAGAAACTTCTGTTTAATGTTTCATTGAACCCTTTTGGCCATAATTACATCTTGTATGGAGGTTGGCAAAGAGAGAATAAGGTGTTGAACCACTTGTACTGTAAATCAATGGAAGTCCTGCACTAAGAAGATAACTATACCACTTCTGAACAAATCGTACGCAATGCAGGATAAAAATCCATCATTTTGTTGGATGGATTGGCCAGCAACAAGTTTCAAGTAGTCTGTGGAATGCACCCGACCTTCCATGAATATCAGATCAGTTCCTTACTAGCAGAAGGAGCTCCATATTATCATGTTAAACATGATACACCTTGAGCCAAACTCTCCGACCCCAAAGTGATCGTAGTTTCGGTCCTGGCTCCAGCCAAGGGAGCGCCAACAATGAGTCCCTTTTCGAAATCCATTAGATCTTTTTTTCCCATGTTGATCAAGTTCTATGGTTAGACTCAAAACACTTTTAAATAAGTACATGCTTGAACCACATGATCTTAAATTATTTTGCATAAAAACGGATTAAGACATATTTACATATCGCTCATGGGCTGCAACAGTGGCACGTTTCAAAAATGAGTTAACCCATAGATAATAGTCGGATTGGCCAGTTCCGGCATAATGATACACTGCCTGGCCAAAAAGAAAGTCTCGCAGTTTTTTCCAGTGATCCAGTTATTTTTTTCCTAGTTCCTGTTGTGATGCGGAGAGTATGTAATATCTCTGTATGGCTTAAGACGTTCTACCGGATTAAGATCAGGTCTCAGTAGGGAGGAGTTGATATGTTGAAATTACTGAGCATGAGAACCAGTTAGTTAAAACTCGAGCGCGGAGAATCCTGGCCTAGTCGTCCTAAATATTCCTGTGCCATTAGGAAAGAACTCGATCATGGATGGAATAACATGGTCATTCAAAATATTAAGATAATCGGCTGTCGTCATTTTATTGCTGCGTACCGTTGCAGAACCTAGACCAGACCAACAGAAGCAACCCTAGATCACCACACCAGTCCACAGGCCTAGAGATTGAAAGAGTACCACGCATGAGGTTCCATCGCTTCGTGGGGTTCTCTTCTTATCCTGATGCGTCCATCACTCTGGAATAGAGTAAATCTGGATTCATCCGACCACATGACTTTTTTCACCGCTCCACTGCAATTGTGCTCCCGGGCGAACAGTAATCGTTTTTTCCTATTGTTCTCACTGATAACGGTTTTCTCGTGGCAAAGCAGCTGCTTAGTCCCATTCTTTTAAGTTACCTTGCATTTTGCTTGTGGATATGCTTTATGCGATTTATACAGATTAACGTTACATTTATACAGATTAATATCCTTTTTATGTATGGGCTACTTTTTTTTTGGGTCGGAAGTACCACTCCAAACAATTACGCAAAAGGGCACGTAACACATTTCTCCACTGCAAACTCTTAGTGAATCGAAGTATAGTAGCCTGTGATTGGCTCTTATATACTTTGAGGCATTTAATAAGAAATGAACTGTGAAGCATTTAATAAGAAATGAACTGTGAAGCATTTAATAAGAAATGAACTGTGAAGCATTTAATAAGAAATGAACCTTAATGTAGGCAGTCTATACATAATCAATTTACTAAAAAGGGACGTACACGTAGTTGTATGACGCATTGTTTTTGCACGCAAGCATACCTTGGAAACGGTAGCGTTGCTTTCAGGTGAAATGGATTTGTGCGTATTGTTGAGTAGTGGAAGAAAGAAGTTGAGAGCGTATTAATACACATTACACACCGCTTTAACAATGGAATCATTATATGGCTATATGTGCTCAACTTTTTTCGTTTTCTCGGTTTATTTTGAAAGAAACAAAATTTAGCATTTTCTTATTTTGCAAGTATCGATAGTAGCTTTAGATGAGTAACATTTCAATTTGGTGTGAATCTGTGAGGTACATGTTCGTGTAGTTCCCTTGTAAGGCTATTTTTTCAGAAAGTGGAATTTTTAAATGTGCCATTGTTGCAACGCATGAGTAATTTCGAACTAAATTTCAGGCAATAGCGAGGTCGTGCTAAAACGTCAGTGGATGAGGGTGCTTAATAAAGTGATTGTAGATTTCTATAATAAACTTAAACTTTATCCACATAAATTAACTTCAATTGAATTTATTTATTATTAATTCACGTATTCAGTTTTCAGCGTTTCATTTAATGAGTAAAGTTTAAAAAGGAAATCTGTTAAATTTTTAGCTCTCTAGTTTGAACTTTATTTGTTTTATTATCTTGTTGGTGATTTATGCTTGTAGCAATTTGTAATCAATTAGACTGGTTCATTTTTGTTATAAATGACTTTTGAAATAACTTCCATGAAAACCAATAGAACTCACAGTCATATAAATATTATAAACTTATTTACATTTGTTTATTTGTATATCAATTATATGTAAATACTAGAAGAGGTACCCGGCGTTGCCCGGGATAATTACACTTGCACAAACTTTTCCTTTCATTGTTAGTCATGAGATATATATTGTTGGTTCATGCAGTGTGTTTGTGAATTGCGTGCTGATACCATTGTTGATACCTATTGTTGTACAAACTTTGCCTTGCATTGTTGGTCATGAGATATTTCTCATTAATATGCCTTGCCATAACCATGAATATCGATTTTTTTATCGATATTTATTATTTTTCCGAAATCTGAGGTAGACAGTGACCTTCCTCATGCTTTAAAGGTCATGTATGCGAAATTTTATCAAGATCGGAATAAAACTGTAGATTTGTATAAAAAACGTACACACAGATCCACAGACCCACACACAGACCCACAGACCCACAAACATCCTTCTTTATATATATAGAAGACTAGAAGAGGTACCCGGCGTTGCCCGGGATAATTACACTTGCACAAACTTTTACTTTCATTGTTAGTCATGAGATATATATTGTTGGTTCATGCAGTGTGTTTGTGAATTGCGTGTTGAAACCATTGTTGATACCTATTGTTGCACAAACTTTTATTTGCATTGTTGGTCATCAGATATATACTGTTGGTCCGTGCAGAGTGTTTGTGAATTGCGTGTTGATACCATTGTTGCAAAAACTTTGTCTTGCATTGTTAGTCATGCGATATTTCTCATTAATATGCCCTGCCATAACCATGAATATCGATTTTTTATCAATAATTATTATTTTTTCGAAATCTGAAGTAGACAGTGACCTTCCTCATGCTTTGAAGGTCATGTATGCGAAATTTCATCAAGATCGGAATAAAACTGTAGATTTGTATAAAAAACGTACACACAGACCCACCCACAGACCCACAGACCCACCCACAGACAAACATCCTTCTTTATATATATAGAAGATAGACTAGAAGAAGTACCCGGCGTTGCCCGGGATTATTACACTTGGGATGTAAACAGAACAATCTCATAAATTAAAATAAATTTTGCAATATCTTAAAAATAAACACATGAAAATGCTTAGAATTAATACAGTAAAAATTCTTAATGAAAATTCGAAAAAAATCTTTTTAAAGGCTCAAAATGGATGGACTGCTCCAATAATTTCTTACTCAGATAATCTTACTTCAGATCTACACTTGATGTTGTTGCAATTTCCACTCTTCTCTCGCTGTGTTGAAGCAAAATTTGGCCTTTCATCACTTTGGGTAGTCTAGCGGTCGCCAATTCTTCTATTTACTTGCTTCCCATTTGCTCAATACAGCACGGAGCTAAAGGTTTGCTTTCTCTGTCGTCTTTCCACTCTTTCTCAATAGTCTGCTAACTCTTCATTATCTCCAGCTACTGATCATTTTTAAAGATTTTCAAGAAATTATTAAGTACTAAGAACTCTCTTTTCTAAGAAAAACCTGAATAACAGGAATTCTATGCATTGTTACAAATTGAAACTTATCCATATTGCATCATCATTTTATGTTCATTGTTATAATTCTTGGAAAGGATTGCTTTATCATTGCATCATCATTTTGAGCTCATTGTTATTGGTGAATTGCGTGTTGAAACCATTGTTGATACCTATTGTTGCACAAACTTTTATTTGCATTGTTGGTCATGAGATATATA
>JAHWFO010013951.1:1411071-1430183 GCA_023313115.1 Rhysida immarginata
GTGGAGTTTCCTTTCTTCATCTCTTATGTATTCTAGTATCCACAGAGTTTTTAAGGTAAGTCTATTCTCTCTATTGAGTTATTTTTATTTATTTATATTTATTTACTATCTCCCTGCGCTGTACAAAGTATCAGATTGGGCATGATGCCGCCGAAAAACGCTCCGTTTTGGGAAGGATACAAAACAGCTCTTTCCGACGCAAAATATATTATTCCGCATTTATAAAGGCCTGTAAGGAGCGTGGATTTTCTGTGTCGAAGACGGGGATATACTAGGTACTAAACTGTAAAGGTTTAGCTAGAAGTGGAGCCATTACAGCAGGGAAAAAACAGCTCAATCCCCGACCCTCTACTTGTCGTACACCAGAGGTGGTCCGTAAAGACCGAGCTCTTCGTAACCGGACCTAATCATGCAACGCAGAAGACCATTGCAAACAAGGTAGAGACATCTGCCTACACTGGTAACACTATTATCAACCGGGACCTACATCTGCAAAAGCGGAAGAAGAATGGCGTTCACAAGCTGTTACGACGGCATGTCAGTGAACGGCGCACTAACTGCCAGAAGCTCTGTGAGCGCTATCTAGCCGGTGAATAATGGAAATACATCGTGAAATTGAACGAAGCATTCATTTATTCAGTGACTGCAACAAATCCCGAGCAATATTTTACCATCCACGAGGCTCTAAGGACTTCGAAAAATGGCACACGGAACGTAAAGAAACTTTTCCACGGGGCTTCATGATTGTTGCTGGTTATGGGTACAACAGTAAACTGACACTGACCAAGATTAACTCGGCCAACTACCAGGCCGTTCTAGCACCTATTTTCACCCGGGATATCCCAGTTTTGTACGGAGCAGACGCAAACCAGGGGTGGGTCCACCAGGATAAGGCAGTTTCTTTAAGGAGATACCAGTGAAGTCCCCAGACGCCTCACCTATGGACTTTTGCGCTTTGGGTTATTGAAAAGGGACGTGGGAAACGGACGTCTGCGTACATTAGACGGATTTTGGAAAGTCTGTCAGGAGGATGGTTGAAGAATGATATGGATGTACTACGTTCAAGCCTTCTTCAACGGAAACTCCGCTGCAGGGCGATAGTCCAGATGCAGGGCTATGAGATTGAGCACAATCGCTGGTGGCGGAAAGGATTCTCTGCTGGTCACGGACGTGTTTAGTTCGTTTTCATAGATCCCTATTGACCTCTGTATTTGTGTCTGGAGTGAAAATGGCGGACCATGTTGATCAAAGCAATGTGCCGGCGCTGACCCTGAAGAATAAGAAAAGAAAATCATAGTTGAAGATGAGTGCTGGATCTGCTGTTACGATCCTGAAACAAAGGGATAGTCATGGAAAACGCCAGAGTCTCCAATCATGATGTGAAGATCACGGTGAGTGTTTTCTTCGATTACCAAGGTGCAGTATATTATGAGTACGCTCCACAAGGACAGACGATCAACAAATAGTTCTGCCTGTCTGTTCTCCGCATCTACGAGATATTATTAGGAGAGTCTAACTGGCAAAGTGGGGTTGGTTGTTCATCGTGATACTTCTCCAGCTCATGCATCGCAGGTCATCCAGAACTTTCTAACGAAACATAGCAATGAACAGGTTTAGCAGCCTTTTGGTATTTCTCAGATTGCAACAGAAGACATCAAGATAACTTCGAGGAGGCACTTCCCGAAGAAAGATCTTTAAAAATGTTTCCAAAAGTTGCAACATCGCTTGTGAACTCAGAAGGGTCCTAGTTTGAAGACGGTTAGTTTTTGAATAAAATATGTGACAGATTTTTTTCTTGGCTTAAGGTCGAATATTTTTTCGTCAGATCTCGTAATAGCCAACCGTTTTAAGATCGAAAAAACTGTCAGATCTAGGAAAATTTAGGGGGGGGGGAGATCCATGCACCCTCTTATCTGAATTTGCAGGCATACTTTATGAGGCTTAGTTTATCTCCAAGATACTAGCAAATTACAATCTCGCTAGGATTTCGAAGTTTGACCATGCAGTAGCGAAACATATAAAGATCACAGCATATTATCGGGTGAGGAACTCGAGAATTTTTAAATACAACATATGAAGACCACTGGATTTGTCTAGGTGGACCTCACTTATGGCCTGCTCGATCCCCGGACTTAAATCCTTTGATTTTTTTCAAAGGGGCCATCTGAAGTCGTTAGTTTACACGAGTTTTGTTTGTGGCAGATACATTCGTTGCTACATTATCTAACTTTGAATGGCGATAAATATGACGAGAACTCGTGTTTACTTGCCTGGCCTCCCAGATCACCTGACCTCACTTCATGTTAAGTTTTTTTTTGTGGTTAGGTAAAAAAATAAGGGTTACGTGCCCCTTTACCAAAGATTACCAAAGCTTCTTTAAAGAATCACGGATGCAATTACTACTACCGACGCTCTTCATTAGATTACATGATTGACGTTTGTCCAGTCACCAGGGGAGAACAACTCGAACATTGGTAAATTAGGTAAAAACTTGGATATTTACTTTCTTCACTGATATGGCTCCCTTTCGTGTACTGTTCGGGCCATGAATTACCGAGCTTCGAAATCTCGGAGAGACATAAGCTGGAGGAAAATGAAACTATGTGGTCACTCTCGGTGAGATTTGGTTCTATTTAAGTGATTGTGACAAAAAAGAGCGTATTAGAGACGACCGCAACAACTGATAACGAAAAGGGCAGTTTCCGAAAGCTTTCATGGTTGTTGCTGAATTTAGCTATGACGGAAAGCTGAAGTATAGTCTAATGCGAAAATTAACTTTGCCTACAATCAACAGATGGTTCTGGCACTAATTTTGCCAGATGAAATTCTACTAACATATGGATATGAAACGGACAACATGATCTTCCATTAGAACAAAGCATCAAGGCAGATCAACGGTGTTTTTCTTTAGAATCCTTCACGATGAAACAGGAATTATTGATATTCCTTTCTGGACAAACTCACTGGTATTCCCAAATCTCCCGATGCAGTCCTAATAGATTTCTGTGCGTTCAGAATGTTCAGAAGCTTTTGGAAGTCATCGACCAAAAAGTCTGTGGTCTATGGAAAGTCGTGTAGCATGACCACACTTCAAAGCAGTTTGATATTATGGAAACTTCGATGCAGGGCAATAGTGAAAAACCAGGGGCATCAGAAAGAGCATGACAGAAGAAAAAATTTGGACTGTCGGCATAGTAACGTTCGAATTATATGGGTTTTCAATAAAGTGTAAATGAACTTGCAATGTATGTAGATGACGTTGTTTTCAAGCGGATGATCTGAATTTTTCAAATATTTATCTGCAAACTCCTTTGTTTGTTTTAAGATTACGTAATTTCCTCAACTAATAGAATATGCATAGTTCGATTATGTTGTTTGGAGCTTTATAGTTTGATCTACCACTAGTCTGGTTTCGAAGAACCTTACTCTTATTAGAGGAGCCTTTACTCAGGGAGCAGTAAACTCTGTCATATTTGACAGAGAATTTATTATTATTCTCGTCGTCCTTTTCTAGTTTCTAAATTTCGTTCTTTCTCTTCCAGTTCTCTGTCCGTGAGCCCGTCAATCGCAGCAGAAACAAGGCAACTGACATGAGCTGAAACGAAATTGGGAGTCCAGGTAGGGTAGGTGAACTCCCAATTGTTAAGCCTATGACGTTCCCCTCGTAACACAAATAATCGAAGACTGATTTCACGACGGTTCCGTGAAGAGGTCTCGTGGGAGGAGGAACGGCCGTCGCCAGGCAACCGATGCCACTTGCTGCGTCCAAAGAATTAAATTCATCTGGATTGTGTATACGCTTTTTAAATGCACTGTAATCGAATGTCATTTTCATTCCAACACACTACTGATCGAGAGACGTTTTATTCCTGCGTCGGATCGAGGCAAATGGACTTTCTTTTTATTTTCTTATTTTAATTATGATCAACCAAATGAATTTCATGCGTATCACGATCTACTAGCTTTCTTCCGCCCAAATACAAATATTGGTGATTTTTTAGGCAAGGTACTACATTTTTCATCGGTCTTGTTTCTCTCGGAGCAGATGAACCTATGGAGCAGGAATGATTTTTCCTTGTATATTTATAAAACGGACTTGAAATTTATAAATCTGGTATTTAACACAAAAGTTAAATAAACATGGAGCTCTATGTTTTGGGGAACATGACGAAGTTGGACACCATTAGGAAATAGCTGTAATGGATGAGCTATCATTCCACTTGTCAAATTTGATCTTATTCACTTGGTCAATGAATTAGATCCAGTAGTTGCATACTGGTCTATTTTGATGGGTATGAACACAATAAAGAAAGGTTTTGGATAGCAAACGATAGTGTTTAATAATGGAACCTACGCGTTTCGAAGTAATTTCATCAGTAGGGTAGGGAACGACTACAACCAAGTTAGCCCCCATCACCGAATATAAGGTGTATGCCTACCAATCAGAAGTCATAATATACTACTTGTTACCTTATTTGTTATTTTATTTGTTCAAATCCTGTGAGTTAACTGTAGTCCACCAATCAGCTAGATTCACCTTTTTTCTGATTAGTGGGCATTTACCATATATTCGGTGGTGGGTGGCTGACTTGGTTGTAGTCGTTTCCTAGCCTGATGATGAAATTACTTCGAAACATATAGGTTCCACTATTAAACACTGCCTTTTGCTATTCCAAGACCTTTCTTTATTGTGTTCAATGAATTAGAGTATGGAAGAGGTGTTGAAGCACCTGTAAGTCTATGGAAGATGATACATAGATGTTTGTGTTTGTCCCCAGAATTCATAAAAGATACTAAGCATGCTGAATTCTCTGAATTGTGAAAAAATATTAGTCATGTGAACGGGCGCGAAAATGACCTAGCTGTTGATGCGTCCAAAAAAAACTAACAAACCATCGTCCATGAAGAAGCCGTAACATGCAGAATAAAATTGTAGTACTGCAGGATAGACTTGGTCGACAACAGTGTTCAGGTAGTCTTTCAAACGAACGAGACCTTTAATGAATATTAGGGGCCAGAAGAAACTGTTCCCACTGCTCCATATTATGACACAACCACCAGAGGTCCTGATAAGCCATACTGGATCCATTGCTTCATGGATCTCCTGCCAAACCCTCTGCCTACCTTCTTCCAATCATCACGTGTCCAGTCACGATATTACAGACACCAGTGTAGAGGAAATTTCCTCCTCTTCGCAGAATTCAGGGATCTTCGTATAGGCCTTCGGCTACCTACTTGGATCTATTTTAATTTTCGGTTATGCCAAATATGGATAGGGAACAACCTTGGTAAAAATTATTTGTCAATTGTTGCAAATGCATACCCTTTTTCTCCTATTTCATGGTTGGCTGTGCTTGAGCCACAGTTACTCCTTTTAGACAAAGTCTGTGGATCATTTTGTCCTATGGTTGAATACTTGGGATATCACACCTCCCGAGAATCTAGTTAGCTTCTTCATTATTTAAATTGTGGCTCTAACTAGACGAGTAGCAACAATGAGACCCTTTCGAAGTCAGCTAACTCCTTTTTCTTCCTCATCTTGCTGGTCAATTTGTAGAATTAGATTCACCCAACATCTTAAGTAGGTAATAAATGCATGTTTGAATCATTTGACCTCATTTTGCATAAAAACGAATTAAACACACAAGCATAGGTTTCATACGTTTCTAATTCATTGACATTGTGTATCCATAACGACACAGTTAAATCATTTTCACCATCTGCTGTGTGAAGCTTCTGAGAGCATTGGAACCTTTTTATACCAATGAGTCTCGGCAATTGGAAATGCATGTTCGTTGTTTTACAATGTATGGGGGGGGGGCACTTTCTATTGCTTAATATAGCATCAGGCTGAACAGAAAAGTTTAACTTTTTTCGAGAGAGAATATTACATTATGAAGTTCTTTCTGTTGTTGCTGTTGTTGTTTTTATTGTGTTCTATACTTAACGCTGAGCGCCAGAGTCCATTTGCTCTGGCTAATGAAAAAGTTTTAAGTCTAAGCGCATGGCGTTGCCCGAGTTGCAGTTTTCTTTCTTTTTTTGTGTGCGTGCCATCTCTACAAAGGTGGGTGATGCCAGTCGGTAGCACCTTGTGAATGCAACTTTGCAATTAAGCATCTTAATGAGGTTAGGAGTAGGCAGTGAGCCCAGCACGAACCAACTGTAAATCTTGGCGCGTTTTTTAGACTTTTTCTCTGAAAGGAAGCAGACATATAGCGGTGTTTTGCAGGATTGTGCTACAACTGTCTTCCTCCTCTTCCCCCCCCCCCTTTTTTTACCCTCTCCTTCCGTGGCTCCTTGTTGCTATTTAAATTAGGTCTGAATCACTTTTTCGTGGAGCTTGGAATGCATGATTTGTCACTGGGATTTACACCGATGCCACAACTCATGTTGCCCCGTCCGTGCTATGTATTCTCATAATTGCTTTGCGTTCGCTTCTTCGCTTGTGAGATTTCAAGTTTTAAAAATGCTTAGTAATAATTTTCATTTCTTAAGTAACAACGTCTGTCGTTTGTCATCACAGATTGTGCATGCACTGCATAGAGTACGTGATTGTAGTTTTGAGGAAAACATAATTTTTATCGAAAATAACGACCTGTCTTCTTTCTGGTATAGTCTTTTTCAAAGGTAATCTCTTTTCTTAAAATTATATGTAAATGTTAGTTTGTTTTAAGAACACATTTGACTTTTGCACTGTAAAACTAGATGTTACAAGATGAAGGTTTTGAGTAATTAACAGAAAACCGTTTATCATGAAAACAAATTCTAGAAGATTTTGACAACCAAGTGTGCACTATAATTCATATTTCCAATTTGACATTGTTATATGTGAATGCAAACATACGCGAAAAGAATAATGAGTGCACAAGAAAATTCTGCATGATTCAGCGCTCTTGTAGTTTCGTACAAGCACGCGACATTTTTAGAAAATGGCACCAAAACAAGAAGCACTTTGGTTGCGTGTTTTCAAGTTTTATTCAGACATCATCATTCGCAGTAAATCGTAGAGTACAAAGCTTTTTCTTGACTAGGGAATCGCAAGGTCAACACTCTATGATATTCTAAAACGATTTGTAAATGGCAACGATATAGAAACAAACAAATTCTAGGTCCAGAGCGAAAGTCAAAATTTTCATCCCCCAAAAATGTCGAGAGATTGAAAGCCATATTTAAGAACAGTGACGTTGTATGGAGCAGATCAGCGATTTTGAAAAATATGGCGCAGAAAATTTTGAGAGACGTTGAAAACCAAATGTGAACGTTTGTTTCGAAAATCCTTCAACTCTTAAGTTTATTTTGGACGATGAAGATACTTCACAAAAATGTGCGGTAATCATGAGTTTCACACGGAGAATATTGAAAACATTCCTCTAGCGTTCAGTTTCTCAAGAAAAAAAAATCCGAACAGAAATTGCTGGTTCTGATTGCATTGTCTGAAAGGCCTCAACTGCCAGTTGTCCGCACACTGGGCTTGGCTATCAATGCTGAATTTTATTTAGAACATTTTCTTCGATGCTATTGGATTCATCGAACTACCAAGAACTACCAAGATTATGGAAATGCCTTTTAACCCGATTTAAAGAAATAAGCATTAATTTCGTGGAAAAACTGATGTTCCTGAATTTCTTCCAAATATTGTCTATGTTGAAGGAAAGCGTAAAGAAAACAATCGACCTTGTTCGACGTTATGGGTTAGGGAAAAATTGAGAAGTGACGTAATTATTAAATTTATAATTGCTCTTTGATGTGTTATGTTTTTTTTAAATAAATATCAAGTAATTTTTTAGGAAAAGTTAGCATTCGAAAGTCCGTTCGGATTTGTGGTAACATCTTAGTTTTTGCACAATTTACAACGGCCCCTGTGAAATTTGTTATGCTTCTCTTTATACAGTATAATCACTTAATACGAAAATGCTTATTACGAAATTTCGCTTAATACGAAATGATTTCATGCCCCAACTCCCTCAGTGAATTTTACATGTAAAATCATCCTCTTAATACAAAACATTTTGTATATCAATCTTTGCTAATACGAAATAATCTTATACAGGGTGAAAATGGGGAAGATCGTGTGGCGTTTCTCTCATTGATCCCTAGGTGGCGTATGTGTAGTGTAAGCCCTAAAGCTCTAGATTAAGAAAGTACGGCAAACTTCGTCGTCTGCTACCAAATCCGCCATTGTTGGCCCATATGTCCCTATAAAGTGAGTTACGCTTCCTCTAAAATTCATCTTAAATGCATCGTTTTCGCAAATTTTCTTATTATTATCGTCTGGAAATATAACTGGCAATGAGTAAATTCTGTAACTATTGATTTTTCTTTAAATTTTGTTTTTAATTATAATTTTTTACATATAAATAATGATAACGTTGAGGCAGTTTAATGATAACCAGATTCAGTTTTTAGTTTATTTTCACTTTATTTATTTATCCTTAATAAACGATTTACATGTAATTAATAAATTTTAAAAAACACTGTGTGTAGTTTTTGTAATTTTATTTATCAAAATATAATTTAATAAACTTTTATGAAATTAATTTTTATATTTATATCAAAAATTTCACTTTACCAATTTTAATTTTATTAAATTATAAAAATTATTAAATTATTAAAAAAAAGTATAATTATAATTATAAAAATATCAAATATAATTTAATAAAATAGGAACTATTAAATTTAAGTTTTTGATTTAAATATAAAAATTACTTTGATAATTATATTTTGGTAGAAGATTTTAAAAATTATAATTTGGAAAAACTAACCGTTTGATTACAAAAAAAAAATTACAAAAAATAACTACACATGCAATGTATTTTGAAATTTATTCATTTATGGAGGTTTATAATATTGACGTAAAAAATCTATCCAAAACTTATAGTTAAAATTTTCTATATTTTTTTTCACCCAACTAGCAAATTTTCGTTATTCTATTTCATATTTTATATTCAAGTTTAATGATTAACTTTGCTAAAACAAGATGAAAATAACATGGACGTTTTATTTCAAGTTTTGCCTCCACATTTCACAGACAGTTTAACCTTGTATATTGAATTGTATTTTCTTAAAAAGAACTATATTCAACAAAAAATTATATTTTCTGATCGTCTGAGAATTGCACAATGCAACATTTCTATAACATTCGGTGAAGGTATAATATAAACGTACTTGCTTCTTATTACTTCTTCAGATATTTTAACGAATTTATTAACCTCCAAGGAGCATAGATTGAAGGATTCTGAAATTTTGCTTTTTCGGATTCAAATTTAGGATCAATCAACGAATATTTCGTTAAAAATATAATCTAAATTGCATCTTCCACATGCATTTCAATGGTATCTATCGCTGCGTTTGGGCCAACAATGGCTGACAAACTCACGTGACAGCCGTTCTACCAATCAGCAGCTGCGGGCGGCGCGGAAAAGGTTTGCCGTACTTTCCTTATCTAGAGCTTTAGTAAGCCCTTCATCCGCCATTCGTTTAAGCGATGCACGTTGTTTTCTTTGTTAGCTCGTGCTTACTTTAATAATGCCTAGATATTGCTGTGTTCCCATGTGCAAAAACAGAATTGGTGGGCACACATTTCCAAAGGATAAAGCAATGGCACTGAAATGGAGAGTGGCAATCAATAGATTGAATCAAAATTCAAAGCAGCTTTGGAAAAATTCAAAAACATCTGTGGTTTGTCATGAGCATTTTACAGCAACTGATTTTCGTCCTCCTGGATTGCTTGGTAAGTAAAATATTTAACAATCAGGATAAACAGTATAATATTTAACAATAAAGTAATGATCTGTTTAGACATTAGTAAATTCTTTAAATGAAAACTATTAAAAAATTTATATAAATATTGAATGTTATTAATATGTACATTTCTTTTGTTTTATTTTAAAATTATTTTACATGAGATCATTACTTCTTATCTTTTGCAATTATTAATGCTCTCTTAATGATAGATGCCTGTCTAATTTATTTTTCATTGCATAGGTGAAAAAAAATTACTGAAAGCTGATGCAGTTCTATCTATTTTTTCATTTCGCCAATGTCAAAACTCGTCCACCACTCATCGTAGTTCACGCCTCATTCGCCGGGAAAAAGAAAAGGAAAAAATGGCTTTGGAAGAAGCAAGAATATCATCAGATGACAACTTAAGTGCATTTCAAAATGTTGAGAGTGCATGTGAAATTCAAAATAACATTGAATGTACTGATGGTGAAAAGCTTAATTTTACTACTCATGTTGACAGCACAGTTCAATGCCAACTTTTGAAGCCAGTTCATGAATGCATGAATATAAAAACTCTTGAAAAAAACTCACGAATGATAAAGTATTATACTGGGTTTGAAAATTTCACACACTTCATGTTGCTTTTTACAATTTTAGGACCAGCCACTACTTGCTTAAATGGTTTACAGAAGTTGGCACATGCAATATCTCCCAAAAATCAGTTATTTCTTACACTAATGAAGCTACGACAATCAAAGGATGACATTGAACTGAGTTTTTTATTTAAAATCAGTCCAGTTTCTGTATCTAAAATTTTTATTACTTGGACCAATTTCATGTATTTCCAGTTGAAGGAGGTCAATGTTTGGCCAAGTCGAGAAGTAATTAATGAGAATTTTCCAAAAGATTTTAAACGCAAATTTGGAAAGACAAGGGTGATAATTGATGCCACTGAGATTCCCATACAAAAACCAGGAAATGTAAGTGCTCAGAGAATGACATTCTCTACTTACAAAAACAAAAATACACTGAAAACAATCATTGGCTGTTCTCCTATGGGAACTGTTACATTTATTAGTGACACGTACGGTGGATCGACAAGCGATAGACAAATCATTGAGCGATCTGCTCTGTGTACAGAAGGAATTATAAACAGAGGAGATAGTATAATGGCTGATAGAGGATTTATGGTCCAAGACCTCTTTGCAACCCAAGATATTTTTGTGAATGTTCCCACTATGCTGAGAGGGAAAAGTCAATTGGAGCCTGAAGAAGTTGTACGTGACCGCAGGATTGCTTCAAAACGTATTCATATTGAACGGGTGATAGGATTAGGAAAAACTTTTAAAATTCTGCAGAGAGATCTTCCACACTCAAAATTAATGCTAGGACAAAGGATTATCCATGTTTGTTATTTATTGAGTAATTTACGACCACCAATTGTAGATGAGTTAGCTTAAAGAAACATGCAAAAACGTGCAAAAACAGACATGAAAAACAGTTTCGAGAATGTAATTTTTATTGTTTGTTCAAAGTTGTTTTGCAATATATTTTCTCAAAATGTTTGTGTAAAAACAATCCAATTTTGGTTAAATAGCATTTATGTTCTATTGATAACAGTCTAAAACCAACTACAGGCCAGGCTGGGATAATAGGTGTGGGTAGGGTTATTGTGGTTTGGAAATTGGAATTGCGGTCATAGGATTCTAACCTGCAAATGCAAGCAGTGATATAAATATGATTTATACTCAAATATATTGAATTTAATTGCTTTAATATATTATTGTTAAGTTCTTTAAAATAAAATGTTACCTCTCTATTAAGTCATTCTTCCTTCCATGTGTTGGAATTTTTCGTTTACTTAGCTCCAAACGCAACTGGAGCACACTCTTACCACGGTAATCAGCCATTTTGCTCAATGAATGATGCACAGTACAGAAGCGCCACCGAGTGGAAAAAAATCCACGTTCTTCCCCATTAATTCCACTGCCAAACTTGGAGAGGTAGTAGGAATAGTTGAAACAAACAACATTTCTTTATACCTGTTTTGCGAGAAAAAATTATTTACCAACACAGAGCAGTTACAGCAGTTGTTCAAATTGTTTGTGTCGTTCCACACGCGGCGGTTTTGGCAATTGAAGAGACCATCCTTGGTGAACTGTTCTCCATCAGAAAACAAAACAAGTTCACCAAACGCGGGATTGGCGGCAACATTCCGAAGATACGAGTCGGAAAAGTGCACACGTAGTTGGTAGTCGTTGGGTCGCAAGGCCTGCACAGTCTGTTCGTGGTATGGATGTTGCCCATTGTCATGCATGACGTTCCAGACAATTGCTTGACTGGTCCTCACAGCATGTGCGACTGCACGGGTGCTTGTTGAGGGACCCTCCTCAAACCGTTGCAGTATCTCCTCTTCCACATCTCCTGTTCTCACATGTCTTGGAGTTCTGCTTTGGTAAATAAATTTGTAAATAAATTTTTCTCGCAAAACTGGTATAAAGAAAATCTGTTTGTTTCGACTATCCCTACTACCTCTCCAAGTTGGGCGGTGGAATTATTTTTCACCGCGTATATAAAATGCTAACTCCTCCTGCTCCATGCCCGTTTCCATAGTGACGAAAAACAATACAAACCTTCATTGTTTCCAACAAATGAAAAAACACTGATTGTTAAAATCCAAAAATCGCAGCGGTTCAAAAATATAAGCCTCGAGATCGTAGATAGTTTGGGAACAACGGCGCCTCTCGCGTCAATAATTAAAAAAAACTGTAGTGATAACACACACAGTTTTCACAAGCACAAAGCATTGAGAAATATTTGTTCATGGCATCGCAGAGAGAAATTATTGTTGGTTTCAACGGAATTTTTTGCAACAGTTACTTTAGAAATTGTACTTCCGATAAAGACCTAGACTTATTAGAGAGGGGACATGTGTTTAGTGTCAAAGAGAAGAGAAATGCCGACACCGAGTCTAAGGTACTTGAAAAAATGTTTACGTTATACCAGAGTGAATTCTGTGCCTTATAACATGACAATTGAGATATGTATAATTTTCTTCAAATTTGGTCTTTTTTTTGTTTTAATATTTTGCCAATATTCATTTTTACATCTGTTTTTGCTTACAGAAGCAAGAACCATAGTAGGTTATACACTGTCATATCACTGAATTATGACCACCCGCTTAGTAATGGGAGTAGCCAACCTTCGCCGCTGTAACTGCTGCTAGGCGTCGTGGCATGGACGCATGAAGTGCGCGGAATGTGTCCAATGATATGGCAGTCCATTCCGCTTGAAGTTCACAGAGCTTCGAGAATCATAGGTGGAGGGCCCAGCTGCCGTACATGGCGATCAAGGTGCTCCCACAGATGTTCGATTGGATTGATGTCCGGCGAATTAGCGGGCCAAGAGAGCACTTGAAAGTCAGTAGAGTATTCCTCGAACCAATCCAGAAGGTGACGTACCTTGTGGCAGGGTGCATTGTCTGCTAGAACACTCCATCACATTGGGGGAACATCGTGAGCATTTACGGATGCACCTGGTCCGCTACGATTGACAGATAGCCACAGGCATTCAAATTGCCCTCTAGACGAATCAGTGGACCTAACTGCTCCCAACAAAAGATCCCCCACACATGCACACTACCTCCACCAGCCTGTTTCCGGCTCACAATAGCCTCCTGCAGTTTCATTTCATGACGCTCACGACGCACTCGTCATCGCTCGTCAATCTTATGGAGCATAAACCTTGACTTGTCGGAGAAGGCGACCTTATCCCACTCGTCTGTGGTCCAATGGCAGTGCTCACGTGCAAAGTCTAGGCGTCTTTGACGATGACCCCTAGTCAACATTGGGACAGCAACCATGCGTCGACTGTTCAGGCCCATCCGTAGCAGGGTGCGTTCAACGGTAATGTCGGATACACGTCTGATGGCACCACTGTTGAATCTGGTGGTCAGTTGATGGACTGTGGCTCTCCTGTCACCTTTTACGAGTCGTCGTAGGTGTCGCTCACCCCATTGGTCGATGGCTCGTGATCCTTTACAGTGATGGCGTTGGGACGCGATTTCTGTCCCTGCTGTCCACTCTTTGTACACCTTCGCTACAGCGGACCGTGAACAGCTCACAAATCGCGCCGTTTCGGAGATGGTGCCACCCTTGCTACGATAGCCTATTATCATCCCTTTTTGGATGTCCGTTAAATCCGGACGTTTACCCATCTTGAGGTCGTGCACCTGCCGTTTGATGCACCAGTTTTAAAGCTTTCTCAGCCTGTTATGCAAATTTTGCAATGTGTAATCGTTGTTGGGGCGAACCATGCGTGTGCCTTGAAGGGGTACTGGTCATAATTCATTGATATGAAACTATATATGTGAGTGTAAAGCAGGGGCATCACAAAAATGTAAACATGTAGCAGAAGTAGTTTATTTTTATAAAACAAGAAAGAGATCATGGGAAAACTTTTTTTCCACCATGTATCTTCCTGTCGGTGTTCCTTCGCTTGGTTCGTTTTACAAGGCGTGTATAAACATTGTTCAGCTAGAAGTGAGAGTTCTTTTGTTTTTTTTAATGGATAAATATTATGGGCAATTATGATGGATGATTTGGGTTGTCACTTTTCTTGTTGCCAACAAAATCTCTGGAGTAGCTTTTAGAGGATTGTGTTGGTATCTAGTCTGTGGGATCATGAAATGAAATGAAATCATCACTAGAGGTCACTACAATCTACGATCTCGAGGCTTATATTGAAATATTTTAACTATTAAAATATCTTATCTTTTTCATAGGTTACGGTTCAAAAATAAATTGTCGTCATAGGTTTAACTCTATTGACACTTAAAAATAGCATACTAAAATAAATAAATAAATCAAATTAAATCCTAAGTAATTTAGCTATTCTAAATTACGAAAGTCATTACATGTATACGATTCTTATTTTTTAATTTTAATTTTAATAAAAAATAATAACATTAAAATAAAATTTTGAAACTGATTAACAATTCAAAGTACAAGTAGTTAACATTAGTTTTTACATTTTATGATATTCGTTAAATGTGCATAGTAATAATTTTTAGTTGAATAAATTAATAAAAAGGAAAAGGCATAAAATAGGGAAAAAATCCAATCGAATAAAATCAAAAGCAAATACTAGGTAACCACAAATTTTCTTGCCGTTTTTATGTTGCCATAAAAGGAAGTGACAGAAGATATGCAAATGAGTGTACTGTGTGGTCCAAAATCTGTCAGGGGGCAGCAGAAAGGTTAAACTGTATAAATACAGGGCTGTTGGGCATTCACATCAATCACATCTCGTGCAGAAGTGAAGAAAAATGGAGGTATCGAAGAAGATGGTTAGGTGTTGTTTGGTTTATGACTTCAAGGTGGGTTTGTCAGCAGCAGCATCAAGTCACGGAATGTGTCTTGCGTTTGGGGATGATGCTGTTAATGAACGCACCACAAGGCATTGGTTCCAGAAATTCAGGTCGGGAGAATTTGCCATTTCTAATGAACCCCGTAGTCTAGTGTGTCTGGTAGACTACACGGCAAATGGTTCACTACGAGCTGCTATCAACTGGCCAAACCATCACTGGGGACCTGTTCTCCCAGCAGTTGGAACGTATGCAACAGGCATTGCAGCAGCAGGAGCCAGCATTGGTGAATCAGCTGCTTGGCTGGGAAAATTTGTGTCATCCACCTTACTCACCAGATCTTGCTCTAACGAATTATTACCTTTTCCATTCTCTGGACAACCATCTTCGTGGAAAATCCCACACCAATGATACAGACCTGCGAAAGGCACTCACGGACTTCTTTGAGTCCAAGACCGGCAAGTTTTACAGCCAAAGGATTGATCAACTGGAGACACGTTGGCAGAAGGTGCTAGATGCCAATGGGGATTACTTTGGGGACTAGCGATACGCTACTTTTTGTGTACATGATTTTGTTTTCGGGAATTAAAAACGGCAAGAACTTTTGTGGTTAACATTATTTTTTTCATTTTATAATATTCATTAAATGTAGATAATTAATTTTTTAGTTTTAAAATATAGTGGTCGTGCATATACCCCTAAAACAGTCTGCCGAGGAAATTGAGCAATGAGGGAGATAAAAAAAAGAGACCGACTAACCATTTTCACTGCAGATCAAAGTTTACATCTAACAGTGGTATATGTGTTTTGTGTTATGACACATTGTGTTAGCATCGCTCTCATAATGAGAGCGAATTTTTTACTATTTGCAAAACTGTCAATTATGGCAGTCCTGTCAATTATCACAGTTCTGTCACAGATCAATTTTTTTTAAAATAAAATCGAACTTACAGTTTCCACTGTTGCGGTAACCGTCATACGCCGGGCTTTCGAATAAAATCAAATGCAAGTGTTATGTGCGACGCGAACTGTGGTGATCCGTTGTAACAAACTTGAGCTAGGAAGAAAGCCAAGCTGTCCGTTTTCAAACCTATCTTTGTCCCCATTCTCATCTGTGGTCATGACTCTTGGGTACTGACCGAAAGAATGCCGAAATGAGATCCTGTGAGGTTTGGCAGGTGTTCCCTACTTGAGTAGTATGTTCAGCATTTCTATAAGGCAGTGTTTAGATGTTGAGCCGCTGTTTCTCCACATTGACAGGGCTCAGTTGCTTCGGTATGGCCACATGTACAGATGCCGCAAATGTCTTCCTAGATAGTTGCTATTTTCCAATTCGATCGTGACATAAGAGACCAAGGAGTCGGCCTAGAACTAGGTGGCTAGACTACATGTGGACCTAGAATCTGAGTTCGAGTCGCTTGGATTGTGGGCATGCACCTGATGGCGGAAAATCTCGAGCGCTGTCCCTTCGACCTTAACGGATAAGCAGGTTTGTTCGCTAAGTAAGAAAACATTTTCAGCCGCGCTTTCATATTGACAGCAATTTATTTACTATTGACAGTCCTGCCAATTATCACAGTTCTATCACAGACGAAATTTTATCATTAAAAGCGAATTTATAGATTCACCTTTTTTGGCACCGTCGTATGTGTCTTTAATAAAATTTAAAAAAATAATGCAACTAAATATCTTAATTCGAGGAAATATTCAGTGGTCACAATATGAACTCGGCTTATAAGAGTATATTTTCAATTCCATGAAACGCATCACCTAAATGCGGTGACCGTAGGTTGTTTCTGATTGGTCCAATTTCTGACCACCCACTGGTTAACCCACGTGAAAACAAAAGGGCCAGTGCAAGAGAAGAGTTCAAGAAATTGGATCACTAAGGCAATGATGAAAAGGGGGCCTGCACACTCGAAGATTCATTCCGAATCGGAATTTCCAGTCCAGTCATCCAGTAGCAACTAGAATCTCTTTCTCCCTGAAGTTGAGGATCACGTACAAATAGGTACAGAAGTGTTATTTCTTGCTGAATGATGACTACCGTGTGGTCGAAATATACATCTAAGCTACCTATAAAATTACATGTGGACAAGAGGTTGTGTATCTTCTTTCTTATTTTTTATTTATTGAGATTTTTTGAGTGTTACCTCCGGGAAAGGGGCAGTTGGACTCGAAGGAATCCCTAGGTTATTTGGCGACGAATATAATAATGCCCATTTTAATAAAACTACGAGTAAATTGAAGAAATTGTTCATCAATTTAAACGAAAACTGTAAAAATGTTATGTTCAAATATGAACATTGCTATCCATTTTATAATCCATTGTGTTTAGGAACAATTTCTGTGTTTTGACATTTCAAAATTGACTTCTCTATTCGAAAATGGCATCGGTTATTTTGAAAATGGAATACACATAAAAAACCATTAAAACACATATAAGTGCAATAATTTTTCCATTGAAATTACTCTGTAAGATTTGTATTTTAGAAGTTAGCTGTTGGTTCACTTTAGGTGAGACACCCTGTACAGTGGTTGCATATCTAAGGAACTTTTTTTATCATTACAACGTCGCTTCTTTATTTGAAAATTAATTAAAAGAGTGTTTGGCTTTTAAAACTCCAACGCCTTAACCACAGATATTGAATAATTATAAATAAATATCTTTAATTTCAGTTTTTATGCATAATATCTGTAGTATAATTAAAAATAGCGAATGTGGAACTGTATAAAGACAGAACTATTATTAGAGCTAATAGTTGTACGAGCTTAATAATTATAAAAATGAACTTTCATTTTCAGTATTATATTTTTTATTTCATTACAGTATAATCATCTGTAGGGAGTAGCAATATGACCATTTTAGATATTATAATATCATCAGTGTTGATATTTGAAGAGGAGAAAAAAATTAATCTTAAACAAAGCGGAAGTAACAGTGAACGACATCTTTCCCTCCAGGTACTGAGTGACATCTTAATATGCCGGTGTCAGATAGTTCTACGATACAGTATGCCATTGTAATTGGAGCTGGACTTTCAGTTTAACTTTGAAAAAAAGATGAACGCATTTTAATTGAATATTTCTTGGTTTTCGCCACTATTAGAAGTGTTGAGCTCAGTCATCACGTGCCTCTTCTTTTGTGGCACAGCCTGTCACGCATCTTTTAGGTTAGAGGTGACCCGCCATCAGTCACCTGTTGCCTCTTCGCCCTCTTGTCACCTGTTGATTCTTCCTTTATCTGTATATATACTGTATATAAGTAAGATAGGCAATCTGCAGTTGAGCGTTTATTCTTGCCTGGTATTGTCCTTTGGAAAAATATGCTTAGATATGCTTCAATTTGCTCTATGAAACAAGAACATTAACTCGTAAAACGATTTTCAAATATGCTGAAAAGAAGAATATAAATATTTGTTGTTTAATATTACAGTCATATTTTATATACAGCAATGGCGAAAACTGCATGTCAATTTACGTATTCGATTGCAGCGTTCACACGAATCTTTCCAAACACGCGTGAAATGAGAAATGAAATGCTCGCACGTCTAAATGTTTCAAACTTATTCGCCCATGTTCTTTCCACCGCTATAGCTATTCATCCTTTCTTAATCAAAGTAACCATTCATCCCTTCTTAATCATTGTTGCAAAGCATTGTCGGGAAAAATCTTGTAAGCATTCCAAGGAGCTTTACCTGTGACGCAGATGTGATTTTAAATTTCAATATTTCACTTTCATGTGATTCTATCCACACTCACATCATTAACCTTTATAAATATAGGCCTAACTTTAATTAGCCATTTTTAACAATAGGCCCAACATTAATTAACCATTTTTAACCTCAGGCCTAACTTTAATTAGCCATTTTTAACAATAGGCCTAACATAATACAGTCACTTTAACAATAGGCCTAACATTATATAGTCATTTTAGCTATAGGCCTAACATTAATTAGCCATTTTTAACTATAGGCCTAATATTATTTAGCCATTTTTAACGTTAGGCCTAATATTAAATAGC
>JAHWFO010013951.1:1430193-1448907 GCA_023313115.1 Rhysida immarginata
GCCATTTTTAACGTTAGGCCTAATATTAAATAGCCATTTTTAACAATAGGCCTAACGCTATATAGTCATTTTAACTATAGGCCTAACATTAATTAGCCATTTTTAACTATAAGCCTAACATTAATTAGCCATTTTTAACAATAGACCTAACATTAATTAGTCACATTTTACAATAAGCCTGAATTTTAAAACGAAATGAGCACGTGCTTCGACAAAGCTTCACTATGGGCACGTGCTCCAAGCTGCCATCAACAATGCTTAAGTGATAAACAAAAAGTAACACTGTATTCACTTATGCCTGTCGGTACGAATCAATTGATATATTACATGCCCTAAGTTCTTATTCTTAACATTAGTGCACGTGCCTGAAGGGGCCCACGAGAGCTCATCAAAAGTTGATATATCGCAGTTGAGTTCTTCCATTTTCACGTTATCGTGCAAACGATGGCCGGCCAGACACAAAGATATTGATTATGCTTGTATTCTTATATATAGCTTTAGCTAAAGCTCGTAATAAGGGCTCAATTTAGTACTTATTGGGGTCATTTTCTCGGATGTAGCATTTCGAAATTCGAAAAGAATGTCATATTCGTCTTGTGCTCGTCATTCCCGTTCGAACGACATATTACATGCCTTATATTGCCAATAAAAAAATTAATTGGGGGGGTTTGGGCCTCAATAGTCACGTGTCTGTTAGACCGATTTCAATCACAAACTAATCAGGTGAGCTCAGGAAGGGTCTCTATCGAACAGCGAAAAAAGAACTTGAAAAAGTTAAAGCATTCTCGAGAAATCGTCGGACATACAGACGGACGGACAGACAGACAGACAGACACACAAACAGAGCGAAACCAATATATGCTTTTCAGCATATAATAATGTAGAATATATAAATGCAAATTGAATTTACACGGTATTTCTAAATTATCTCCCGTATTATACATATTTATTACTCAAAAACTATTATAGATTTTAACGTGACTTTTTTTATTCACAAAGAAAAACTCAAAGTTTCTTAGCATGCCTTAATAAATTTCTATATGCCCCCCATTTATGGCGTGACGGACGTCAAAGCGAAACTCGATTTCCTCTCATGTTCGAGTGCCATTTCTCGCTGAAATATTTCTTGAGAGTTTCAATTATTCTGTTCTTGAGAGTTTCAATGTCATCAACGTTGGTCTTGTACACGCTGTCTTTCACATATCCCCAGAAGAAAAAATCCAGAGGGTTCGCATCGGGTGAGCGAGGGAGCCAAGGGATTGGCCCATCCCTTCCAATGCATCGTCCTGAAAAGTTCGTATCAAGGCATTGCCTAACTTGCAGGCCCCAGTGAGGAAGTGCTCCATTTTGTTGGTAGACTGTGTTGGGCTGCAGTTCTTCCACCTGTGGAATCAGGTAGTTCTCAAGCATATCTAGGTAGGTTTACAACATTAATGGTGTCTTCAGCGAAAAAGAAAGGTCAGAATACTCGATCATGCATTAAACCGCACCAAACATTAACCTTTGGGCTATTGCGTATATGCTCCCTTAGAACGTGGGGGTTTTGTGAACCTCAAATGCGGCAGTTGTATCGTTTTACTGCTTTGGAAGTATGGAATGTTGCCTCATCAGAAAACAAACAGTCCTCAAGGAAAGTAGGATCATTGTCGATTTTTTAGAGCATATCCTCAGCAAACTTCTTGCGCTTCGGTCGGTCATCTGGCTTCAGTTCGTGCATCATCTGGATTTTGTAGGGTGTAAGACGAAGGCGGTGCTTCACTATTTTATGTACGGATATCATTGGCATATCCAGCTGACGAGCCGCTTGGCGAAGTGATTTACGGGGACTACTATCGGACGCCTCCCTGACCTTTTCTACTCTCTCTGGTGTCGCTGAAGGTCTATCAGCACCCTTTTTGTGTAACAGGCTGCCTGTGTTTAAATTTTTTTTATGCCATAGCTTAATTGACTTATGATTTGGAGGATTTTTTTAAGCTTTGTTTTGAACATTCTCTGAACTTTAATCATTGCCTTAAATTCCACAAGCCATAACACGCATTGAGCGTTTTCTTGAACACATGCCATTGTTTACTGCGTCTTGCGAAAAATGGAACAACGCGCCAACAATGGTACCACGCGCTAACCGCGTGTTTCATTATCAACTCACGCGAGGCTAAGAAACTTTTTGAGTTTTTCTTTGTGAACAAAAAAAATCACGTTAAAATCTGCATTAGTTTTTGAGTAATAAGCATGTATAATACGGGAGTTAATTTAGAAACAACTTGTATATTTATGCTCCAAACAATGCTGTTTTCACTTTCTGTAATTCAAATCTTCCTGGTATCATGTAACTCGTTTCTTCTTCTTCAGATATTTTTAGAAAGATATTACAGAAGTTGGTATGTCCCGCTCTATGAAACACTAAAGGACAATAATAAATTAATTGATTGCTTCACTTCACATTAAACCCACCAGCTGTCCGCCTGGTTATGTCACTAATAGGGTCGTGGCAAAAGCCTGGCGGATAAAACTCGTATTGCATCTGTGCATTCCACTGATATTAACAAGAAGAAGAACAGCCATGCCTTTTGTTATTGAAACTATCGATGCTGCTTTTTTTTTAGCTTCAAGTACTTAGGTGAGAAGGCCACAAATCAAGGACTATTTTTAGATGAAATGTTTTAATAGGTTAAAAGAAATAATGCAGCGGATTTCTTGATATTGGATATGTTCAGTGGAGTAAATTCAATATTTGTTTAATAAAGTACAATTAATGAATGTTCTTATTTTTCGTTTTATTAGTGATTGTGTTTTTAATAACTCATGAAGGTGTGAGGAACAGGGTACTTTGAAAGAGGACGGGAATCATTACAATCTTGTCAGTCGATACGACAGAGTTAAGCCTTGCGTAATGCCTTAATGGTAAAATGCCGTATAGGAAAGTTCAGAAACTGAACCACTCATCAAATTCGCAGGAAGGAATAAAAATGAGCTAGAAGTCGCTCGACATGCTGCGCAAAAAACAAAGTGAATTGGAGACAACTTTAATAACGGCTAGTGACGTATTTAATAACAAAAATTATATGGTTTGGTACTAATTTTAATAAAAAAAATAAAAGTAAGTCTACAATAAAAAGAGAACAGCATAACAAAATTAAAAAAGAGAAAAAGAGCGGCTCCCTAGGGCGGAGGTTTCTCAGCTTAAGCTGATGGGGCTGACTAGGGACGGCCGCTCGACCCACTGGAAAAAGAAGAAGTGAGCTTGAAATCTAAAATAACTCAGTGTAACTTCCTTGTCTTGATACACGGATGACGACTTCGCTTACCACACAGTGAACAAGCGCGGAGAGAGAAAAGGAAGAGAAGCGGGTTCGAGATTAAACCTTTATTAAAAAGACAATCACGAGCACAAAAAAGACGCGCAGTTGATCGAATAAAAAACAGGTAAAAGCACATCCGTAAAGCAGAAAATAAGCTCAAGGAAAATCACAAAATCTCTGGTCACAAAATCACAACTGACTATAAGATGAAAAGAAAAGTCGAGAACCTTTCTCTGTCGTCGCACAAAATGACGATCGGCCCTTAAATATGGATAGAAACTGCCCAATTAGAAATTAAGGTCTAATGCAGTGATGGGCCCGCGGGCCGCTTCCCGGTTTTTTTCGGCTCGCTACCGGATTCCAGGCGGCCCGCAAGATTATTTAGGAATATGCACAAGAGAGACCAGAAATAGGATAAGATGAAATTATTTTTAGGGAAACAGTGCACTTTATATTAAAAATAATAGAAAAGATTAAAAATCTTTAATAAAAAAGTTTGTCCACCACTGGTCTAATGCGATGCTCCAGTCGTAAAAGCCATGAATCAAAAAGGGCTAATTAAGCGTTGCTCCTTTGCCTGACCAATGGTCGCGGGGGCGAAAAGGATTCGCCTCATGAGTTTCCCACCAAAACCTAAATTAGCCAGGCTTGGAACAATAAAAAAGGAAAACTTAGGAAAAATTATCAAGCGTTTTGATTACAGAAGGAGTTTTCTGGTCGTTATCCTGCGCTATGACAGTGGATAAAAACTTCTTGTTGCATTCCCAACTTCCTATTTGGTGGAACGTCGTTTGAATGTAGTCATTAATTACCACGTGTACCGATTAATAATACGGATTTTTTCCGTCGATGGAGTTACACATATGCATGTTATTTTGTTGTATTGATAAGCTTCAAAACTGCTTATGTCAAATTATCTGCAGGTATTAACATCATAGATATTTTTACGCTAAAACATGTCGAAGTTTGTGCCAAAAAAAAAAAAAACATTTGCGGGAAGTATTAATTCATTACTTTATCTTAAGAAAAGTGCTGCTGAAAATTTTCGTTTGCTTCAGGAAGCTATGGTGAAATGCTCCATCTCAAGATACTTAGTTTAAACGCTTTAAAAGTGGTGATTTTTGATGTGCAAGACAAAGAACGTTCAGATCAAGTGAAAAATTATGAAGACCAACAATTGAATAAGATGCGCGTCAAACTCAAAAATAACTTGCAGGAAGATTAAACGTTGCTCAGCAAAAAAAAAAAAAAATCCGATAGTTTACATTAAATGGGAAAGATTTAAAGTAATTTTGCTTCATGACAACGCACCATCACGCACTTCAAAAACAGTTAAACACACGTTAAAAGATCTTGCCTGGGAAGTATTTACCTACCCGCTGTATTCACCAGACCGTCCTCCTTCAGATTACCACCCATTCCAAGATGGCGTCCGTAAAAGAGAATTACGCCTCCTATGAGCCATAGCGCTAATATGGATATGACTAATACAGTGGTTCACAGAAGCTCCAAGGGATCTTCATCTCTTCCATAGATCACGGCAACTTTTGACCATTTTAACTATTAACCATTTTAACTAATCCATATGAATAACTAATTCGTGTATGGGGACAATTGAGTTTCCCTTCTACGGCGTCCATCTTGGAAAAATGACGTAATTCTAAGGACCAGTGGGAAGTGCGTGAAATAGGGCTTCATTGTTACTTTGTGTCCGAGGCCTACGAGAAAGCCAGCCCTTGGCACTCAAAAGTCATATGACCATCGGAGTCCGGGTAACAATCCAATCTTCATTGTTTCTAACAAGCGAAATAACACTAATCATTGAAATCCAACATGGAGACAATGAAGATTGGATTGTTGCTCGAATCCCGATGGTCAGATGATTTTTGAGTGCCAAGGCCTGTCTTTCTCGTAGGCCTCGGTCACAAAGTAATAGAGTAACCCATTGATATCTAATACTACTGGATGGCTCACTCAAGGCGAGTTTGCATGAAAAAGATTCTGCCTGAAATTGGCCATTGTTATCTGACGCAACAAAGAGTTTGCCATTGTTATCTGACACAACTAACCGATGACCTTTGAGGACGCGATTGCAATGAGATTCAGTGAAATTCTAAAAAAAAATGCATAATTTTCTTCACGTAGCATATTTTATCTGATTTTTCAATTAAAATTATATAAAGAAAAATTTCCAAAGTTCGTAAAATTAGCATACATAGCCTATCGTTGGTATTGGACAGGCATGACACAACTATTCGATAATCTTAGAGGACTTGGTATTTTTTGCCAGAAACATTCGCTTTTAAGTCAGCCATCCAGTAGTATTAGATATCAATAGGTGGGACGCCGTTGATCACATGGCTTCTCACGAGGCTAACGAGAAAGACAGGCTCCGGCACTGAAAAGTCCCCTGATCAAGATAGGTCTATTAACAATGTAACTTTCATTGTTTCCATCTTGGATTTTAACAATCAATATTTTTTCATTTGTTGAAAGCAGTAAAGGTTGGATTGTTAGTCGGACTACTGTTCCGTGTTAAACAATGAAGGATGGATTGTTGCACGGACCCCAATGATCATGTGACTTTTGAGTGCCCTGGCCTGTCTCTCGTTGGCCTCGTCTACAATGCAGTGACGTAACAAAAAACCAATTAATATTAAAAAGCGAGGCTAACGAGAAAGACCGAGGCCACCCAACACCTCCTAAAGAGAAAGCCTGTGCACGGAAACGTCATACGTTGTTACATCATCTAAGTAGGGCATTGTTATTCGTATTTCTACCAGTGTATTTCTATAAGCCCTGAATTTGCACTACTATGGTGATTTAACAATGTATGACTGTTTCCGTGCAGAGGCTTCCTCTTTAGGAGGTGTTGGGCCACCGAGATAACAAGGCCTGTTCACTGAAACGTCATACATTGTTATATCATCATAAAAAGGCCAAATTTTGGGCTTCTTATAGGTAGAAATACGAGTTACAATGAATCACGAGTAACAATGGATTATGATGTAACAATAAATGACGTTCCAGTGAACAGTTGCGAAGCCGACGCGATCTAAACAAGCCGTGGCACTGATTTTGTGACATCATGCAAACAGATGGATTTTGTGACGTCTTGCAGAAAGAAATTTCAAAACAAAATAAGGATATTTAAAATTTTAACTAAAATGATTTATTAAAAAGGTAAATGACCCATGTTTGGCATTAATGCATTTTATTCTACTGTGTTTACTTAGTTATCTAAAATACAAAATTCATATTTAAAATACGTCACGAAAACCGATGGGATTTCAACAAAGCCAAGTGACGCAGTGCCATAGCTTTGTATAGATCGCGTCGGCTTCGACAGTTGCTATATCGGTGACCTCGAAAAGACAGACTCCAGCGCTGAAAAGTCACATGACCAAGATTCCTTCGATTAAAAAGTTAACTGGATGCTGGGATGGAAAATTATTTCCTAAGTCGTAAAAGAAACGTTATAACAGATTAGTGAAAAAAGACAAATCTGATTCTGACTATGCTTTATGCGTGTTTTGCTTGTAGCCCTGAGTCAATCAAAGTAATGAACGTATTACAATCAAACTTAATTTATATTTGCTTCCTCTAATACTATTATTTCAGTAACAACATTTGATCAACCAAATTTCTCAAAATAAATTATAAATATTTAGAGTATTAATAATTCTTCAATTTTAACCCATCCATTATCGATTGTTAGAAAGAGGAGCTGGCATTTTTTGTAAGTTTGTTTTTACCCATAGTAGCGTTAGAATTGATCTTACTGTTTGAAATGCTTTGTATCAAAAATTTACTTTCTCTCTCTTGTTTATGTAAATATGAGCTCGATTTATTGAGGATCGATCATTATAAGTATGTTTACCATCGCCTTGTTTATTGTGTATTGTAACCTGTCTATATTAACGAGTAAGGACGAAGCATAGAAGATTATTTCCTGTCTTTGGTATAAATATATTTTCAAAGACATGTTATTAGAGAGTCTAAATAACCTTTGAAAAGATCGATAGACTTCTTGGCGCTGGCAACCAAAAGAGGTTTGTGAATTATTTATTGTTTTGGATTGGATTGAAACGTCGGTTAATAGGAATTGGAATGGAAAAAAAAAATAAAATTGCAGGGTAGGAGATTTAAAAATAAGATATATAAGGGATGGGAATCAGGGTTAATTATAAGCTTTTTCCTGTGCTCTTATTACCAATGTACTAATGTAGAGTTAGGAATTCACAGTAGAAAAGGAAACATGCAATTTATATGATTGCGTGCGTTAACATGTTGCCAATACAATTGTTTTGTTTAAAAAGAATCTTAATGAATTCTTAATGAGAAACTGAATAACAACTATTGCGTTTATGTTAGACCCCTTCATTCTGTTTTGATTTTTTAGGGTTTGTTTTTTTTTTCAATTTTTAGGGCCAAGGTCACCTGTTACCTGCTATTATTTTCCCCTGCAAAACCGTATTTGCGTGTCGTTTTGGAAGGAAAATAGTCGCAATATTTCTTTGGATTAGATAAATAATTTTTTATTACCTTATCAGTGGATTTGGCAGTAGCGTCACCGTTAATTATTTAGTAATAAATTAAGTGATTATTTTATTATTGAATGAAATTGATAAAGTAAGCAGTGATGTCTTACCATTAGGAAAAAAGTGAACATTTAATAAGCCTCCACTTAATTCCACTTCGCTGGATACTAATTTCCCTTAAAGCATTGCAACATTGCAGTATCGCTTTAATTGTTATTATTATGAAATGTTAATAGTCGTAAATAAAGTTCATAAAGTACTTATAAAACTACAGTAATAAAAGATTAGGAAATAGTATAAATGTGCAATAGATATTGATAGAATACTAGACATCTTTTTGATTTATTGCACAGTGCAATAAATGGTGGCTCGTATATTTAGATTCATTTTTTGCGTTATTTTCTCATTGCATAAATTCCATAATGTTTTAAGATTGTAGGTTACGTTGAATGAATTTATTGAAGAACATGCATTCGAAATAATATACAATATGATCAAAAGATTCCGTAAACCCCTTCAAAAGAATCTTAATTTGCATGTCTACGATGTCTAAGGTTCATATAAATAAAACACGCCTTATTGGACTCATTTGTGATACATATTGGGTCACTATGGATTGCTCAACACAGCTCAGTGAATTCTAACATTGTACCATCATAAGATGTCATTTTACAAGATGTCTGTAAGATTTCTGTCATTCTGCAACTTCAAGTGATATCAAAATCAATTGGAAATCTCAACGTCAGTAAGCCAAGTGCTAGGCTAAACAGTATGACACAGATTGCTAGCACGTGTGACACGATGTAATTAGAAGTCTTCTGCTGACACAATTTCGGAAGTCTACATAGTTCCGAAATGTCATTTCAAGCATTATCAGTAAAATCACCTTTCTCCGAGAACCCAGGATCCTGGGTTTTAATGACCGTGTTGCTTACTGCTCATAAACTCCATACCTTCAGAATCAATGCAAAGCGCATAAACTACCGTATGTTTATCAATGATGTTCTTATTTAAAAAAGAAGTTGCTTCTAGTTGTTAAAGATTTACAAAAACCACAATTAAAATTACGGGATTCTTTACCAAGAAACATAGATTTTGTAGGAATTTATTTATTTTTTATCTTTTCTTCTGTCCTTGGCATAAATAGACTGTCAAATGAAAGAACAAAGCAAGGCATTTTATAGGGTGATTCATATTTATGTTACAGCAGAATATGCCGCTACACTTGCTTCATTTGCGGCAACCATTCATGGAAGGGCCAATGATTTGATTTTCGGATGACTGAGATTTCATTGAAACACTACAAACAATGACGTTTGACAACGTGTGCATTACAGAAGTGCTTCGAACTGATGCCCTTTTTCTTGTACATAACACAGGCATCGCCGAAGCATTGACTACCGCACTCGTTCAAATATGCCAGGCGTTACGGGCATCAACAATCTTTGGAAGAAGAACATCATCATGAACTACGGGTGTGGAATACACTAGAGCCTTCAGATGTCTCCACAAGAAGAAGATTCTGATGACTCAGCTTTCAATGAACCTAAAAACCACACACAACGGTAAACAGTCAAAACACTGAAACAAGTGTAGAGCCGCACCAGTGCGAGATACGGCACACATTGCTAAATGAAAAATGTTTGTTTTAGTACTC
Source organism: Rhysida immarginata (assembly GCA_023313115.1). Classification (NCBI taxonomy): domain Eukaryota; kingdom Metazoa; phylum Arthropoda; class Chilopoda; order Scolopendromorpha; family Scolopendridae; genus Rhysida; species Rhysida immarginata. The sequence goes on from JAHWFO010013951.1 coordinate 1,439,691, forward strand.
TGTATCTACCTTATTCTTCTGTAACATAAGTTCTGAATCACCTTGTATAAAGTAGGACCGAATTTCTTGTATAACAAAATGTGATCGAGATGATATAAACACTGAAAAACACAAAAATTGAAAATCTTTAGTTGTCCTTGATTTTGTAAATTTTCAGAGCTTCTTATGCTTTCATAATTAAGTTGAGAAGATTTTGTCACATTTTAAATGGAAGCAGATATGCCAGTTCTGAAATATTATGACATTATGCAGAGGCAGATCCACCAAAACATTGACAAAACAGAATATCATTCGCAAGGATTAAACTAGTTATTCCCTGTTATATCCCACATCATTTCTGCTAATAAATAGGCTATTATGAGTAAAATACTACATTCTGCGCTTTTTCCACGGTAGACACCATCTTTTGTTCTGTCGATGACAATTTAGGGTTTCTTTGTAATGCTATTACATTACAAAGCATATATGATTGATATTACTTTCAAAGCTTATTAATTATTGTTATGGTACAAAGCTTTTATGGACACCCTGTGTAATCCACCGGTTGAGTTTGTCATATGAGATAGCACGTAGAATATTTGTAAAGCACTGATGTGTGCAATGCTGTGTTGATAAATTTTTAACATTCGGCTCACTTCATATTGCCAGGCAATGGCATATCAAGAACTTGGAGGGCCCCAATGAACTATTTAGTTTTAAGGCATCTTTGTAAATATTAAGGAACGTTACATATATTGATAATGAAAACAATACGCGCGTCAGGGGGAAAATGTGGAAAAAAAGGTGAAAAGTTTTGAAAAAATGCACAGAAACGGCTCGCTTAATTTGAAAATTTTTAGCAATTGGCTTACGCGAGCCGGTTCGACATACTTCTGGATGTGTGTTTTGTTATTAAGGATCACGCTTCATCATAATCTGAATAGTTTCAATGTTTTTAATATTTTTCTCTGATTATAGGTACGTACCGGAAGAAGGAGTGCTACCTACATCCCTTTTCTAAAAGGTTTTGATTTTAAAAAAAAATAAAAATAAAGAGTAGTGTACAGCTCGTGGTGCCATCTGTGTTCATTTTCAGAAGCGCAATGCTTTTGTCGAGTTCATTAAAAGACTTCTCAGAACAGCGTTTCTCAAGAGGCTAGAGGTCTCTCATATTGCTATTCATTTTGTTAATTTTTGAGAGCGATACGAACTGTAGATGATTATTTATCCACACTGAATAAGATTTTGAAATTGGCCGAAAATGAACGTCACAGCCAAAAAAGAATGTTTAAGTGGGGGTAATAAATTTCTTTGCCTTCGTTTCTCTTTCTTTAACGAGCAATTTTGCTTTTTCATTTAACTGCAAATAGGTGGGAGAAGAAGCAGATATGTAATTTCGTCTTCTTCTTTTATTTATTTATATATATTAAAAGAGAAAAAAGAAATCAAACTGAAATAGGATAATTTTAGTTGAGACGACATTTCCAGGTGACTTATTTACGACTGGCTGGGAATTATGATTACGGTGCGCTGGTTGGCTTTTCAACCTTTCTCTTCGTCGTAATGGAAAAAGAGGAATTGTGGTAGGAAGAAGGGGAGAAAGCCTCTCGAAATTATAGGCCCTGTTGTTTCAAATAAATGGTGGTCATCATTTGCTTTCCCTCTTCCTATCTCTCTTTCTCTCTCTCCCCACTGTTTTTCACATTTCTAATTGTTTCAATTGTACAATTTATCTAGCGAACGGTTTTTACGATACTGTAGCCACAACTGGGTTTCGACTGTGGCGGCACTTGCAGGATGGGAAAAGAAAATCTCGTTGTGGAATCACGTTCGTCACGAGAATTTTTTCACTCTACCATCTGTGTCATTTTATTCGTTTAATCTTGTCATCTTTTTCTACTTTTTGTTGAAGTTTTTCAGGGAAGGTGCGGGGTTTTTTTTTTTTCATTCTCCTGTTTCTTTTTTCCCGTGCCTTGCTTCTTCTTCCACGACGTTCAATGGCGACGAAGAAAAGCAAGAAAGAAAGGAGATTAGATAAGAAGGAGGGATGCAATGAGAAAGAAAGAATGGATGACTTAATAATATGTTTACAATGGAATATTTACACGAATGCAATCTCTATTGAAGTTTCTCGGAAGCCATTCATCATTTAAGTAGCAATAATAGATATGGCAAAGTGTTTTTCTTTTAGTTGTTTTAGCGCTTTTTAAGGGTCAAGGCCTCGCTTAATGAAATTGGCTGGAAAGGGTTTTAGAGCCTGGTTTTGTTGTTGTTATTATTTTTTTTTTCAAATTTATTATGAAACCGAGTGATAAGAAATGATTGAAATCGTCATGCATGACGATCATCTGTTTTGTTCTTCACTGGAAATGGATTCGATTCATTTTATTGTTAGGAAGGCTGAGGTTCATGGTTTGGTTCATTATTTAAGTCATACGATGAAATAGATTACAACAGTATTATATAGATTTTTCAATAGAGAATAAATTCAAATGAAAAAACAAAACGACCAGTTGACATTGAAAATTGGTTAAAGGAAAATGATAGAAACTAGCTACATTGCATTAAGGCATTTATAAATATGTTGTTAAATTTTTTTCCGGAATAAAGGCACAAAAATAAACAGAATGTGTACTAATATGACAAAAAAGGAAAAAATAAGTATGTGGATAATAAATAGTAATTAAAAGAAATAAAAAAACTCTTTCACCACAACAAAAAAAGAGTTGTTGTGGTGAAAGAGTTTTTTATTTCTTTTATTTTTAAATATGTTGTTGTTTTGTTGTTATCACTGGAATTTCTGAACGATTTAAGTTCCAACCAGGAGCCTAAGAATCACCCAAGACGGCTTTCTGTAGGTCAGCAGTTGAAATTTGGCTGATACTAAGCGATTTTAAGTTGTTGTTTTTTCAAGTTTTTGTGATGGATTCAAGGCCGCCAAAGATTATTGCGATAACTTTGCCTGAATTTACCACAACCTGTTGATTTCAATTATCAGATCCCTGTACTGCCTGATTTTCCCCATTTCTTTTTTCTCAATATTTTGGTCAGCTGGAATGGCAACGTCTTTAAACCAGACTTTATGCTGTTCGGATACAGTTTGGATACAAAAGTCTCATAAAATTTTAGCCTTTATCAATTTCAATAAGAAGGATTTTTTTTACGCCAAAAAAAGTCTTAAGAGGATTTTTTTTACGCCAAACCTCAGATGTTGAAATTATTGATGAAAATAGGAAAGAAAATTCCACAGCCTGGATTCGAACAAAGAATCTTCTGCTCCCCGTGCAGACGCGCCTACCAAATGCACTTTTTCTATTTGGTGGTCATAATTATTTACCGCTTGAAATCCTTATTTCTTCTTTCTTCTTCTTCTTCTTCTTCTTCTTCTTCTTCTTCTTATTATTATTATTATTATTATTATTGGTAGTAGTAGTAATAGTAGTAGTAGTATTTGTTTCTTATTTATCACAGCCTGAGCTGGTTGTATTAATTATTTCTACAATTTATTTCTACGACATGAACAATGAACAATGATAGCCGACCGAAAGTTTGAAGATTCCTAGTTTAAATCTTCTGCTTTTCTTGTGCGAAGTTGTAAGCTCCGCCACCAGGTGGCAGCGCGGTAGCGAGGGTTAAATATGGCGTATGTGAATGATGCACATTACAATCAGAGTCTGTGATCGAATTTCTCGTTTCCGAGGGATGAATTGGATCCCACGAGTGAGGAAAAAATGCTCTCCGTGGGATCCAATTCGTGTCCTATGATGATGATGTGTGCGCTGTGAAAAAGTGGTTGCGCGTTAGCATGACCAAGAATGGTACCGAGGGTGAATATATGCTCTTCCACAACGCCAGCATAAAACCATGAAACATATAGAGACTTCTTTGGAAAATAGTCAAAAAAACTGACCGTTATAGCAATGCGATGCCCGAATTGCAAAGTTGTATTCCATACATTCAGAGAAATAAATTGCGGTGCATACGCTCCTTGTAACTTAAATTTAAAATTACGGGTAATGCAATATGCGAGCATTGTAGCACCTGGTAGTCCCATGAAGAGGCCGTCACATGCAGGATAAAAATGCAACATTATAGGTAAAACATGGTCGGCAAAAACATTCAGATAATTCATGCAACGTATCCGATCTTCCATGAATATCAGGGAAACTTTTCCATACCAAGAGAAAAAAAGTGACATATGTGACATAGTTATGTGATATATATTTAGAAGCACTTGCTTTTGAATTTGGTTAATCGTATTATGTGGAATATTCCATATTTTGAGGGATTCTTGTAGGATTATATACGACCTGGACAATGAGTTAAACATCTGTTTAATATTTTATTGAATTTCCTTTAGCCCGATTTACAGCATGTATTCAGGTTGTCATAATCAATAAAGCGTTCAAGCACTTGTAAGTCAATAGAAGCCCAGGCGTTCATCAGACATTCCTTAGGTCTCTCAGATGTGCTGGAAGTGTATCTTGCTGTTACATATGCCGTTTCAACATGTCCCAGACATTCTCTTTGAGGTTGAAATATAGACTCTGGGATGGCCAAGGAAAAAGACAGATATCATCTTCGTGCTCATTAAATCACTGTTGAACAACAAGCGTGCGATGAATAGTAGCATTGTTGTCCATGAAGAAATAGTTACAAGGAAGATAAAAATGCATCAGTGCAGGATGGACTTGGCCGGCAACTATGTTCAGATAGTCCGTGGAACTCACCCCATCTACCCTAAAGATCAAGGGACATACAATGACACCACCATCTTGAGTGGTCTTGATAAGGCAAGCTGGATCAATTTATTTACGAGGCTCCCGCCATACTTTCTGCCTACGTGTATCATGATATATCAGACTTGATAAACTTTTTCCAGTCATAACGTTCCAGACACCCCTATAGAGGACATTTCCTGTTCTTTGCAGAAATCATGGGTTTCGTATAGCTTTGCGAATGCCAATTTGGATCCGCTTCAATTCTCGCCCAGTTATGTATTGGGATAAGCCTTGGTTAAAATCATTTGTCAATAGTTTTACATTGTTTTTCCATACAAATCATTTTAAACGACGGCTGTCTCGCTCATTATTGATTGTCTTTGGGCCACAGTTACTCCTTTAATCAAAGAATGTGGATATAATGTTTGAATACTCTGGATATCGCACCATTCGAGAATCCAATTAGTTGCTTCGTTGTTTGCCGAGCACTGCAGTTTCTTTTCGTAGTCAGATTCTTCTTTTTCCCCATGCTGATCTACTTCTGTGATTAGACTCATTCAACTCCTTAAATAAATACAGGTGCGAATCACATGACCTCTAACTAATTTGCATAAAAACGGATTAAAACAAATTTACATATTTATCATAAGCGTTTGTAATTCATTCATTGTGTGTGACGTTTTGATTACTCAGACAAAAATTTTTATAAATTTTGCATGGTAGTCCCAACTATAGTAATAAACAAAACGACGACAACGCAACAAAGTTGTTATTATTCTAATGAAAGTTATTGTCGTTAACTGAATAGATTGTGCGCAGTTTTGCGTTTTTTATTGTTTTAATTCTTTACGTTTATTGACATTGTCAGCGAATGTTTAGCTAAAGCCAATAACTGTTTATTGGTAAATATATTAATAAGGTGCGCATTTTAGCACTGGCAAATAAAGTGAACACGCAAAACGTAGATTAAACCTTAATTCTGCAAGCCATAAAAATTTCATTTTGCGTTCAATAAATAGGAATGCCAAAGAGCTGCCTTGGATATTATTCAGCGTTAAAATTAGATGAGAATAAATTTTCACCATTTTAACTTTTGTTTGTGTCCATTGATTTTTGATTTTTATTTCTGTCGCCCGAAGAGTATCTGGCAAATGCATAAAATGCGCATCTTGATTCGCTTTATGAGTATTTACTCATAAAATAGACTTCGATAATGTAAATGTAAAACGGGGGCCTTTATTCCTGTAAATTTATCTGAATGCATTGAAGTATTAATAATGAAATGAAATAATTTTAAAATTATGAGAAATAGTGTGGGAGGACATAAACTATTTATCCTCTTTTCGCATGATCCTCATTCGGTCTTCTCTTTGATGTGGATAATTTACCCTTTGATCAGTTTACTTTTAAAATTTATTTTTAATACAAAGTTGGATTTAAATGTGATTTTCAGGTCATAGATCTTTGGGGCTAAAATATAATAAAATAATGACGGCATCTGAAATTACATTATAAAAACAATTTTCTAGCCAATGAGTTAGAAATACGTGTTTCACCCGTTTTTATGCAAAATAATTTGCGATCATGCGATTCAAGCATGTTCTTATCAAAGAAGGAGTTGGGTGAATCTAGCCATATAACTTGATCAACATGGAAAAAAACTAACTGACTTCGAAAAGCGACTGCTCGTCTAGCTAGAACCGCGATCGAAACAACGAAGCACCTGACTAGAATCTCGAAAGGTGCCATATCCAGAGAATTCAACCGTTAAAAAATGTTCCAGAATCTTTGTCTAAAAGGGGTAACTGCGGCTCAAAGGCCGTCGTCGGTTTAAAACGATTGGTTCGGAGAAACATTACCGAGCAATTAACAAATGATTTTAATGAAGACTGTTTTCGACCATATCTGGGAGAACCGTGCACCGGGAATAGAATCAGATCGTAATCGGAAGTCGCATGCATATATACAAGTTGATTCTGAAAAAGTGTGTATAACTTTAAGCAATGACAGAGGTGACCAGAATGAACATTTTCTTTAATGCAATGTGGGTCCGAATTTGAACGCTAACTGAGATATGAACAAAAATAAAAATTCCACCACCAAGATCAACAAGTTAATAATTCAGGTTCTGCAATAATGAATTTTGGAGGAATAATAGGGTACGTAAAATTGTGTATACCGTTAAAGTTTGTTCGAATTCCAACGAGTAGTTTCTGAGTTACGCACTCAACATCGTAACACGTGCTGGTTAGTACTCGCATGTGAGCACTGTTACGATTTTGAATGCGTAACTCGGAAACTACTCGTTGGAATACGATCAGATTTTAACGGTATACAGTTTTATGTACCCTATTATTGCTCCAGAATTCATTTATCTAGGCGTTGTAGAACCTGAGTTATTAACTTGCTGATCTTGGTGGCGCCATTTTTATTTCTGTTCATATCTCAGTTAGCGTTCAAATTCGGACCCACATTGTATTAAAAGAAAATGCTCATTCTGGTCACCTCTGTCATTGCTTAAAGTTATACACACTTTTTCAGAATCGCCCTATAGAAAACCCCTGATTCCTGCAAAGAGCATGAACGTTCATCTTCAGTGATGTTCGGTTCGTCGTGACTGGTTACTTGAAGATTGGAAGGTTATGTGGTCTGACGAATCACGATGCACGTTGTTTTGAATGGACGGCAAAGGTTTCGGCGGGAGTTAAGTCATATGAAGCATTTGATCCTGCATGCATTATCAAGACGACTCAATCGATGTTCGTTATAATCTGGAGCCTCTTCTGCTGGATGGATTTGGTCCCTTGATATTCATGCAAGGTCGGGTCGTTCCACGGATTACTTGAACATTGTTTCCGACCAAGTCAATCCTGTAGTGTTGGATTTTTATCCTGCACGTGACGGCTTCTTCATGGACGACAATGCTACTGTTCGTCGCCTACGGTAGGGTTATCGGTGGTTCAACGAGCAGGAAGATGACTTTCGTCATTTACTCTATCCGCCCGAGATCCCCTATTCCAAGCCATGGAGAATGTTTGGGACATATTAGACCGACATATCTGAGAGCAAGATCCTCTTTCAAGAAATCTGTGAAAATTAACGCTCGTCTTCAATACCTTATACCTTTTTAATTCTATGTCATACATGCCGCAAATCGGGTTCTATAAAATATTAAATAGGCCATCTGTATAAATAAATGATAATTAAGGGATTGTAACGTCTTTCAGAATAATTTTAAGCTATCCATGGTTATCTATAATATGGTGTATGTATTCTAATTAATAGTATGATGAATATGTTTTTTTCTCCATAAGTGTCATGTTAAGTGCAATAATCTTGTTTTTATGTATTGTAATAGCTGAAGGATTTTTGAAAGAAATTTTTTTTGCATAGGACAGTTAAAATGTTTAAAAGTTTTTTTTCTTTGTGTATACAACAATTTAATATTATTAGGCGCTGTGAAAACCTTTTCGTTATTTCAGTGATTTTTATTTTGTTGGTATTTTTGCTGCATGTGCTGTATTTTTCTTAATCTTTGTTTATGACATTTATTATTAGCAATTCTGATTTCATTCGCGGCGAAGTATTCCTGGCGGCCAAGTTCGCTCGCGATTGGATTTCAATAAAATGCCATCGAATGTTATCCTTTTTTATGATTTCCTCTATTAAAAAAGCGGTCATTAAATGTCGACGATGCATTCATTTTTCTATGTCGTCGTCCCCCCTAAACACACGCACACACACACACACACACCTTTGTGTAACGTTTTTTATTTTATACCGTTCCGCTATTCTCCGAAGGAAGCAGGTGGAAAGGTAGTATTTTATAACCAGGTGAACATATTATGAAGATCATTTTAGATTTCCCCCAGTGATAATTAAACATAATTTTATGAGGTTTGAATTTCCAAGAATAATTCATATTTTGTTCTGGGTTTGTGATATTTTCAGTTGGCATTTTTGCTTGTTTGAATAAATTCAGCTCCTTTTTTTTTCTTTGAGGTCTGTTTTGGGCATAATCTGAAGCATATGTTGGACATTTCTGAATATACAGAGTGTAACAAAAATATTGGGTTGGTTATACATAGACGGTTTCTACAACTAAAAATAAGAAAAAACAAGAATGATTTTACCGCCAAAGCTGATAAAGGGAGCACATTTTCATGTTATGGATATATTGAATTAATTAGCTTTTTAAAACACTTAAGAGAAAATAAATAAATATGAAAACTAAATTGTAAATACTATTTAGGTAAGCTAATGTATAGAGAGAATTTAAACGAATAAACTTGAAGAACTGAAAGGTAAATGGAGAGTGAAGTTATTCCTCATAAATTTAAAAAAATAGAAGTTCTTTAATTTGTAAGAATTCCCACATAATGTTAAACGAAGTGAGCCTCAATTGCTAAAGGGTTGTGTGTAAGCATCTATTATTTTTTCATATTAAATTACTAAAGTGTTTCTACCTTATCGCCTACTATTGAAGCAAGCGATTAACTACTATTAATTAGCAATAT
>JAHWFO010013951.1:1448917-1493094 GCA_023313115.1 Rhysida immarginata
ATTTCACACCAACATTATTTACGCATTATATTCATTCATGAGACATCCTTGCACGTACACGTGCCATTAGACCAATACCTGCTATCACTAGTTACTCTTATATATTCGTTCATTATATGTTGTGACGATTTGTTTGATATATTAAATGCCATATCTGGTTATAGCAAGTTTTTAAGAGGGTATCATAATGGTACCATTAAAGCACGTGCCATTACATTATGTACTTATTCCGGCTATCTCACGTTCGTACTTGTTCGTGCTCTGTCCCGTATTAATGGATTGGTGAAAACAGACTTTGAAAAAGTTAATTCGTTTTCAAGTTATCGTAATAAATACTAAGCTCCCTAGGAATAAAAAGATTCTCTTGATTTGTGTACCGAACTGCCCTTTCAATAATCGCCAAACACGTGCATCCTGCACGCGCACCATCTCATTAACGTTTAGAGCACGCGCAGAGCCGAACCCATGTATGTTCTCAACACGCGTTTCCCGACACGCGTTTTCCCGAAGGCGAGGACAATTCGTGTCTTCCAGCAATTCAATACATGCACTCTTTCTACTGCAACGCAATGAATTGTGGGATTGTCTACAGACGGACGGACGGACAGTTGGACAAACCGATCACATAAGCACATTTCTATATATATAAAATGTGCTAAACAGACATAAAGGTGTGTTCTAAAATAATTCCTTGGAAAATTATAGGCACATGGCATTCGTTTAACGTGGCTTGTTAGATCTTCCGATCTCAGCACTATGGATTTTTACATATGGGGAGATCTAAAACATGTTTATATTACCGCTGTTCATGATATGGAGGATCTTTAACAGAGAATGAAAGACTGAAGCCAGCAAACTGAGGTACAACGGGAATTTTTGAAGGTGTAAATTCATTGCCCTCGTGGAGGTTACTTTGAACACACGCTATGATGGAATGTTTTAATTGTTAGGCGTGGATCCCATACGCGTAAAAACAATGGCAGAAACTACAAGACAGAAAATACCCTGACATCGCTTCCTTCTCTCTTTAAGAAAGCATTCAAAAAGGTAATTCGTCTATATGTCTTATTTAGAGGAAAGTGACAAAAAGTGGGCCCCCATTTTATTTTTGACATATAGAGGCAAAACTACGCAATAGAAAACATTGGTAGAATGTGGACCACGTACTCAGTGAAGTTACTTTACTATTAAAAACTCCATAAAATATTTTCAAGACATTACACTTTTACCATTTCTAAAAATATGTCCTAAATCAGGCCATGTCATTTCAAGAAATTAGATATTAAAAGGAGATAATGAGTATTGAATGAAATAAACCATTTATTTCCTATAAAAATAATCATAATTTGAAAATTCATAATTTTTAATGAAATATCAGGTGTACAAATACTACAAAAGCATCTTAGATAAAAAAAAAATATAAAAGTTTATTTTTCCTTATAATCTTTTTATACTTGGATCTTATAATAGAATTCCAAGAATAAATAAAAGAATAAAATTCCAAGAATAAATAAAAGAATAAATAAAAGAATAAATAAGAATAAATTTCCTTATTTATTCTCATAATCGAATAAATAATCGTAAAAATATGGCGGCTCGCTTTAGGAACAGCGTGGGGGTCCGGGTTGCATTTTTTTAAATAAAATTTTTCCATAATTATGTGTATTTCAAATTTACACTAATAACACAGATTAATCTGTAACTAATACGTAGCTATTATAATAAGGAATAAATAGATATAACAATTAAACCATTTACATTCAAAGTCTGGTAAAAACACGTGAAACTGAGGACCATAAAAAGTTCCGAAATTCACAAAAACAATATGCCGTCATTGAAAAACAACAGATTGAATAAACAGTTTGGGCGTTGGTACTTCAGTAGGCAGTTGCATAAACTACAACCTCAATCTTTCATTGCTCTGCTGCAGCATCGTACAGAGCAGAAATTGAGGGGCCCGCTTTTGGCCATTTTCCTCTATTAATTTGTCCTTTATTAATATTAAATTTTTTTAATAACGAAATGTATTGTGAACATCAGGATATAACTACGGTAAACTCGTAATCCCCAATTTATAAGAGATTATTTAAAATTATTTAGACCATTTATTAATTGATTCTCCTCCTAATGTCTGAGAATATCGTGTTATGGATATGATATGCAGATGACGTTCTAATATTTATCATTTATTATTATTGGGACAAATCTCACATCAGATTCAGAGTCGTATATCTGGTAAAATGCTTAATAAGTTCAATTCCTAAAGACCTAAGAACTTATTAAGGTAGCGTCTGAGGATATGTAATGTTTTTTTTTTCTACAAGGTGAGGGTGTTTAAATCTGGTAAGTTCAAAATTTCTAGATATCTATATTTCCCGTTAGGTATTGCCTAAAGAGTTCCTACAACAATTGGAATGAGTATAGTATTCTTTTTCCACAAGCGTTTAACTTTTATTGTAGGCTCCGATAATTCGTGGCCTTTTCCCTCTGCCTGTCATCAAATGGTGCGTCAGCCGCCATACCGCGTGAGCCAGCGCACTTTCTTCTCAACCACGATGGAGAACCTACATAATAAATAATAAATATAAACTGGAGATGAACCTCCAAACATCGGGTAATGATATTATTTGAAAAAATAGAAGGAAAAATTTTGCGACCTGGATTCGAACCAGGAACCTCGAGTTTCATATGCTCGACGCCTCTACCATATAGCTCGACGGGCTATCGCAGACACCCGTACAGCAATGCTGTCACTGAGTGTCTTTAAAGTGAACCTTTAGTCAAAAAAATTTTTTTATTTTTTATACATCTAAGTCTAAAAACACTAGTCCGCGTGGAGAAAATCTAATATCTATCTTTATTTATTAATAAACAACATTTTTAGACAAGAAATTATAGCTAGCCCATGGAGGCTGCCATCTTGCCCCGAATTCGCAAAGGAACACGGGAATTATGTGACGTCAGGTATAGCCTGCGCAAAACAAGTCCAACGCGCAGATGAGAACGCGCAGCTTTAGCAGGCGATCCAGCTTTAACGAGGTTGGGCAGAGGCAGCAGGAGGGAGAAATGGAAGCCAAACCCAGTGAAACCGTTTACATTCTAGTTTTTATGTCTTCTTTAGTTTTACAGTAACCATATTCAACGTTTTACGGATTATAAATATTAAGAATTACTTAGTTTTTTTTCTCTGTTTTTGTAAAAATTAATTAATATCGCCAACTGGGTAAAGGTTAACAGTAGTCTATTTTATCATTCGCGTGTTAAGCCTAATGCGACCTAGTTCGGCGATGTATTTTAACCTCGTTCCTTTTACCGTAAGATATAGAAGAAATACTGATATTTCATTTTGAATTTTAAACTTACTTCAAATCGGTCTTTGTATTTCTAGAGCTGTTTGGATAGTATTCTCCTTGGTGTTTGTTCAGGTTGCCGATGAACGAAAACCATCGGTATCGCGTCCGGCTTCAGGAGACGAGGACGGCGGCCTACTTCGCTTCTTGCGGCCCTTAACAATCTCTCTTGAAATCTCTCTCATAACAGGATTCAGTAAATGATCCGAACACATCCTGACTATTTCACTGTTAATATTATGCAACCATTGCTCCAACAGTTGTTGATTTTTTAGCTGCAACTTAAGCCAGCTGCAAGTTTTGTTTGTCGTAGACCTATTATTACAGCCATAAGTAAACCACGTTATTTCTTAAGGCTGGATCGCCTGCTGCAGCTGCGCGTTCTCATCTATAGTTGGCCTTGTTTTGCGCAGGCCATACCTGACGCATGGACGAAAAAAACCAGCCATGCCTGACAAACATAATTCCCGTGTTCCTTTGCGCATTCGGGGAAAGATGGCGGCCTCAAAGGGGCTATAATTTTTCGTCTAAAAATGTTGTTTATTAATAAATAAAGGTAGATCTTGAATTTTTTCCACGCGGACTAGTATTTTTAGACTTAGATGTATAAAATATCAAAAAAAAATTTTTGACTAAAGGTTCACTTTAAAGACAACCAAGTTGTCAGGGTGGAAAGCCCAATGGGAAGTGGGCACGCGGCTCACAAATCGAGAATTTCTCTTATCCAACCACCAGAAAGTTTGATGAACTCACATAATAAATAATAAATATAAACTGGAGATGAACCTCCAAACTTTTTTCACGAAAATCGACTTAAAAACTTATGATTTAAGTTTAAAATGTTGAACCTTCGAAAAAATAATTCCCGCCTGTTACTATGTTCGTATGCAAATTTTGGACACGTACGTTCAAATGTAAATTCAAGAAGACTGACATCTTTTTGCAAAATATCAATAAACTTTTAGTAAACTTCAGTTGCAGGCTGTGCCTGTTGTCACTTTATTGCATTTTCTTATGAATTTATTGCCACTGTTTAAGTTACATTGTGCGCATTTATTTGGTCTTATACATAAATATTTGTATCAACATTACTTAAGTTTATTTATTATTAATGCTCTCGAAAGTCAATTCCCGGTTCTAATTAACTTGCGGTGGATGCAAGCATAAGCTTACCACCGAATGGGGGGGGGGGGGGCCAGTTAGTAATAAAAATCTTGATAATTCCCAAATAGCTCATCATAACCAAACAATTTATTAACAAAAATTATTTTATTCGACGATTCAGTATATGTCGAATACTTTTTACTTTTGTTTGCTTGTATGAATACTATAGCCATCTCTTGATTCTTAGAGCATTAATAACTCTTTAAAGGCTTAACCAATTGTCATAAAATGCGTCGAGTCACAGTTTAAGGAACCCCTGAGTGCTTGTTCATTTCATTTGGTTCTGCTTATTGTCATTTAGGAAGAGTGAGCTGCGCAAAATATTATTATTATTTTGCAGACGGAATTTTTTTGTAAATATATAGTATATATTCTCGAATCATGAGTTCTTAAGTCCATTTAGTGAAGAAAAAATTTGAGTTGTGGTGGGGAGAAACAGGCCACCGCCTTTAGATGGTGGTCTGTCATTGAAGGTAATGGGATGATTGTCCTCCAATAAGGCTTATATATTTTAGGCAAAAGCTTCGAAACGCGTACGCAAATCTTTAATAAAATTTAGTATTATTTAAATTTAGACCTGCCTCTTTGATATTTATTTTAACAATACAAGACCCCGAGATTTTGAATATGATTTATACAATTCCTTGATATTTTCTTACTAAAATCGAGTCTAAAGTTGGTTATCATTTCATCATCTCGTAATCGAATCTATAAAGAAAATGCGGGATGATGCAACTGTAATCTTCTTCTATTCTATCTAGTGTAAACTCCTTGGGAACGAAGCCCAGACCGAATCCGGTAAGCCGTATTTGGTATGATCTTCGTCTTAACAACCAATGTGATTTCACGATGGGTTAAAGTTCAGCGTATTGACTGAGAAAGCTGAGCGATTATATTTCTTGATCGGTTGATCCCTATGTTCACAGAAATTGACATGGGAATCCTCACAAATACCAAGAATTTGTTGGAAAAAAATTGGAATTTTATTCCTTGGTCGTGTGAGTGATTGATATAAGCATTCAAGAGGAAGATATCATCCACATAACTCACAAATTTCATTGTCAGGGGAAGGACAAGAATAAAGATGGTAAAGAGGTCGGTGGCGTGGGGGGGGGGGGGGGCCAAACAGTTTACTGAAATCTCTTGCACTAATTTTTTAGGACGTAGTATGGTGTTTTATCTATCTTAAGACAGATCTTTAATCAACGTAAAAAACGATCCATTAGGCCTCGAGATTTGTAACTTTCCACTATCTCGTGGTGGGAGGCTATATCAAAGTTCTTTGGTGACTCTACACTTGTGTTGTAAAAGGATTGCTTGTGATTTAGGACCTCGATCATAGGCAGCATGAGATTTAACAAGTAGATGGTACGAAATTTCTGGCGATTATCTTTGAACTATTTATTTGGGATAATATAACAAAGATGTTTTGTAAGATTTTTAAGCAGAATCTTCTCAATCAACTTACATACGTAAAGTAAAGTAGGTAGGAGCGGAGTGGTTGCTTCAGTTTGGGGAACAAATCAGAGTCGGGTGGACAAATTCAAACAAAGCTTTGTGAATTTCAGTTGCATTCTTTTCTCGTAAAGTTTCAAATTTGATAGAGGATCTCTGATTTAATCTAGGTCTCTTTCCTTCTAAATGATGCCCTACCTTCCCAGGAAGATTCAGTCGTATTGTTGTTGTAATAAATGAAGTAACCTTGTGAGCAAAATGTAAATTTGAGAATAAATCTTAATTGCTTTAATCACAGACCTTGACAATGATTTTTATTTAATATACAAATTATTAACCACAAAGAGGAATAAATAATTGTCAGTTCACTTGGTTAAAAGGGAAATTCGTCGTGTGTATCAATAAAAACTTCTTGGATCCACTGTTGTTATTGATCGACTCGTATGATGGTTTACTGAAAATTAAATAGAAGAATTGTTTATGGCCGTTGTTGTTGTTGTTAATGTTGTTTTTTCTCTTTACGTGGAGAGAGCCGAGTTTGTCAGGCATCGTCCGGGGCTCTCCTCCATCATTTGCTTTGATCAGATGGCGAGCGATACCGCCAGCCGCTCTGAAATACTGATTTCATTAAACCCTTAATCCGTTTTAAAGCTGAAATTGAATTAGTTTCATTTATAAAAGTTAAAGCAAATCGATTGGAGCTAATTGTATCTCCCATGATAGTTCCGTAAAGATTGGCAACCGAGATTGCTCTCTTGGCGTAGCGTTACCCTCTCCCCGCCTTAGTCCTTCACCTTTCATTTCATTCGACAGAACAAGAACAAGAAAAAAATAATAAAAAAAATCGTTTTCGTCCAATGGAGTTCGGTGGGAGTCTCTAGGCTGTCTCCTTTGCTGTGACGTCGAGTGGGTTCGTGTGTCGCAAGCAGTCCAGCTGCTGGCTCGAAGATCTCACGTTGCCTCTCCCCCTTGGCAACAGCCGGCATTGACACACGAACCCCCAAACACGGAGCTAAAGAAATAGTCTCAGCTGTCTCCAGTCATCGAAAAATGACCTCTGCACGTGATAAGATCTTTAAGAGGTGACACCTCACACGGACACTTCATCCACCTGCTGCTTGCCGCTGCTGAATTGTAAAAGATTCGCTATCTAAATGGGCCACACCTTTCGAGAGATTGCATCATTATCAGCATCACCGGGTCAATTAATGGAACAAGCGTTGAATTAACGTATTGGCATTTAACGTTTAAGAGTAACTTGTTTTCATGCAGTTTAATGGTTGGGGTGTGAATTATTATTTTCAGCTTATTTGTAGTGCAAAGTGAAAAAAATCAAACTTTTTAATTGATTGTCGTAGAGGACCGCTACTTCCCATCACGCTTCATAATACATTGTAGGAATAGATATCATCATTCATTAAAAATGGATTAGCATGTGTTGTACAGACAATTTCGCTTGTTTAGCGACTGGGACCGGTTAATTTTATTAAACCTAGATCTTTTCAAGTTGACGAACCGTTTTCTGTGGAACTGTTTCAGCTAATTACTTAGCGTTAAGGACAGACTTAGCTCGACCTTCGAGATTCTTATCTCTTCTGCGAAGATTCTTATGCTGAAGGTGTGAGAATGTAACCCGCCCAAATAGTCAGTCATGTCTCATTTTTATGGCCTAGTACTTTACCGTCAGCAACTGTAGCCAATTAAAAAAGGCACATGGCGTGTGCTTGCTTTATGGTACAAAAGGTGAGATGTCTGTACTCCGCACATATATCATTCGATGCTGTTATGGGGGTAATCGTTGACTTTCGAGCCAAGGATGATAGCTTCCTAAACTGCGCAGTTTGAGTACTGTTTCCGTGCTGCTGTGATTAAAGTGCACCGTTATTGAATACAGAGACTGGCCAATAATGTTTTGAAACAAATCTGAGTTGAGGCTAGGACGCTGCTGCATGCAAATTATGTAACCTTGATTTCCCACGTATTATGCAGTTTCAGTGTGAGCATATGCAACCATGCCGCGGCCGAGAATTGACCTCCTATTAAACGGGGAAATTATCAGTTTTTTAAGACAAAAATGTCCACACCTCAAGTTATAAAAGTTGTCAAATAGTCTAACCGTGTTGTAAATGTAAGAACAGTCTCAAGGATCAGAACGGAAATGAAAACCCCGGCCAACAAACCCCTGACAACTACAAAACGGAAGAAACAATTAGGACGTCCACAAGTGGTTCCTTCATCCAAGTTGAAAAGGCTCAAGAAAATGGCCAAATGAGATAATCCTCCGAGTCAGCAAACAATGGCCCGATTGCTGCATCTTCGTAGATCAACGGTACGGTACCATCTGCGGAAAACATACAACCTGAAGCTACGGAAAAAGAGAAAGGTTCATGGGGTGTCACCGGCCAACATAGAAAAACGGCTACAAAGATCATGGCCACTGTACCGTTATTTGCTGAAAAATGACAAAATATCATAACCACATCTGTCGGATTGCAAAGGTCAACGACGAGTGTACTACGTTACCAAATGTGTATCGGTTCCCCGAAACACCGTCATTAGGAAAGCGACACATTTAAAGGGCATTATGGTATGGAGAGGTATTTGCTACAACGGCAAGACAGCACTGCGGTTCATTGTGCCCGGAGCCAAGGTAAACTTTCAATATTACCTCCAGAAGATCATCAAACCACTTATGACCAAGGATGTCCCTCTATTATATCCCAATGGTGGCCCCATCCTCCATCAGGATTCAGCGCCTTCCCATGTGGCACAGAACACGCTGCAGTTTCTGGATAGCCAGAAATTCTCATACATATCTCCGGAAAAGTGGATGCCACAGTCCCCGGATGCGGCTCCGATGGATTTCTTCGCCTTAAGCAGAGGATGTGGCACCGTAAAGTAGAGACTCTAGTTGGGCTTAAAAAGGCGCAGCGGGAGGAGTGGCGCAACATGCTCCAGGAACTCATCGATATGGCCTTGGTGGCATGGCGAAAGCGCTGCAGGCAAATCTCCTATAACAAGGGATACCATATTGAGTAACTGTAACGTTCTACCTCTTTCCATTCAACGACAATAAATAAACAATTTGTTTCAAAACATTATTGGTCATCCTCTGTAAATAGGACCGAATAAACGGCATAGAAACTGTGGAACACCACGCGCCTTTGATCTGAGGCGTCAAAAATGCGTGCAAACCGACATGCAACAGCTGAGGTTGCCAAGCTTATGTCGAAAAGGAGAATAAGTACAACGAACCTTGTTGCGTATGGGGATCCAAAGCAAATGGATGGTCACTGTATCCATCCTGATAAAAGTACATTGGCAGAAATGCTACAATTTGCTTTGCGGTAAGGAATTGGGCCTCTCGTGATTGGCAAATGGTTCCTTGTCTTCTCCGATAAGTCGCTTTCGTCCATCGAGTGGATGAGCGTTGTCGTATTCGGAAGGAAATCTCCGAAAAGAATCACCCTGTGTTATCGTCTAGGGCAGCGTTTCTCAATCGCCGGTCCTGATCCGCGTAAAAATTTACCGGTCCACGAAAAATATCCTCAAAACTAATTTTCACTGAAAATGAATCTACTTTAGTGCCATTAGCGCGCCTCTGATATCATGCCGCGGAGCATTTCTCATAGAAGACACCAGATAACGTCAATCCGAAACATTATCAACAGCATGATATACAAAAAAATTAATACAAGATATAAAATTGAATAATGTTTATATAATAATAAACATATAATTGTATTAAATTTTATATCATGGTAATCAGTTTTCAAACTACATTATGAGTCAAAAATGATCCAACTTACGGGACAATCGCACGACCTTTCAATTTTTTTAACGGGGCTTTTAAGGTTATTTTTTGTCCTCCCTCCTCTAAGATTTAAATAGGCAATTTAATTCCAATCGATAAACTATTACTTATTTATACAAAAATGACAGCCTATTTTTTTTTAATTTTTTTCAACTAGAGAGGATGTATAAGAAACTTCTATGAGGTTGGATTTTTTTTCTTGATCTTTTAATCCAAAAAACAAAAAAAAAATAAAAACTCTTTTCTTTGATCTTTGATAAACTTTTTTTATATTGTTACTTTTCACTTTATTTAATTTTGTCCTTTATCATCTCGCGCCTTTAAATTTCTATAATCAAGAGAATTCAATGAAACCCTCGACCACGGAGTTTCTTAGAATCTGTCGCTTTTATGGCGATAATAGAATCAACGAGCAATAAAGCCTTTGCTCGGTGCCAGGAACTAATAATGATAAAATTTCGTCGCGACAGAAAAATGCTTTCAATCTCTCAAATATTCCTCCGGAGTTTTTCCATGTAGTCCACTTGTTGAAATTTTAAATCAAATGTAACCATTAAGAGCGTCAACAAGTGTTTAAGGAGCTCTCTAAGGAAAATGTTTTTAGAAAAGCGTTGAATTAACTTATTTATTATATGGATCATTTATTAAGACAATGAAACTTTTTAACATATGTTTTGTGTGAGAATTTTGAAATTTTACTTAGGTGTTTGGTTAATTTTCAAACGTTCTTTATAGCATTCGTGTAGACGTGCAGATCTCTTGTAATTTATAAATGAATCGGGCGTTAATATTTAATATTATTTGATAGCTCTTGTGAGAATGTAATTTGGCTGATGAAAAATGCGTTTGTTGGTTAAGGTGTTGCGAGATGTCGTGTTTAATTAATTCCCAGCTAAATATTTGCTGTTTGTGGTGGAATAGGAAGGGCGACGGCGTCTTTATAGTTCAAGAATCGATTAGTGTGGTTAGTGTGCTTCTCTATAAATAAACGACCTTGTTTATCCGTCTGAAAATGCACTTCCGGGGCTGCAATCAGGTTCCGTCTTGCCTCTAGTAATGAATATATTATTGCCCTCTCTTCTGACAATAGAAGAGAGAGAGAGAGAGACAAACAGAGGCGGTGGTGGTGATGAAACTTTTCTGAAGTTACACGACGCACAACCAGATTACATTGTCTCTGGAAGGGGGGGAAGTTTTGCTACGTCACTTTTGTTGATGTTGCTGCCATTTTATAATTTTAAGTTTTTCAAATTTTGTTTTTGAATTTAAGGTTGTATTATGGTTTAAAGGAGAGTTTGGCGTCTTTTGGTTAAGCTTCACTCCATTAACGAAAACAATAAAACGATTGGGAAAAGTTATTATTTTTTATAACCTAAATCTAAAACCTGAATTAGAAGCGTGAAAAGGTCAATGCCAAATTTCTGCGTCCGCTGTTAATAATACTGATAATTGTGAGTGTTGTTAGATAGAGCTCACTGAATTTCAAAGGGAGCAAATTGTCGATATCTCTCTGAATGAAGTTGCTAGGCATGGAAGCCAGAGTCGTACTCATTGAACTCAGTCTGAGTCTAATCTAACTTGGTCACAGGGTACAGTATCCTGTTGAAAGATCACAGGGTGTTCTTGAACAGAAACACTGTAGCCATAAACGGAGTCCAACAATATTCAGATCGCTTGTAGGTTATCCCACTCTCAGACATCC
Organism: Rhysida immarginata; assembly: GCA_023313115.1. Taxonomy (NCBI): domain Eukaryota; kingdom Metazoa; phylum Arthropoda; class Chilopoda; order Scolopendromorpha; family Scolopendridae; genus Rhysida; species Rhysida immarginata. The sequence goes on from JAHWFO010013951.1 coordinate 1,460,403, forward strand.
CTGTCAAGTTACCCGATGCCTCTCCCATGGATTTTTGTGAAATTGGTCTCCTTAAAATAGCCCTCCATGTAAGAGAATATTTTCTGGATTACGGAAAGCCTATCATAAGGAAAAAGCTTGTTTAAAAGTTTCCATTTGCTTATTCAGAATGTAATGTCGCGATATGACGGTATAGAATGGTTATGGCGATATACTCAGTTTCCGGAAAAAAATTCGATTGATAAGCATAATAATTAACATAACAATTGAAAGAGACAAAGGACATTGAAGAAAACTGTGACCCAGAAGTAGAAAACAATTGCTGCAAAAGTGAATGCAGAGCTCAATCTCACATTGTCAGTCTTTCAAAACCCGTGGTCCACAATAATGGTAAATAGGCAAAATATTCACGGGCGAGCTGCAATTGCCAAACCACTAGTGCAACAACCACAAGTCGTGGACTATCGATCAATGGAAGAGTGTAATATGTTTCGATGAAGAGAGCTTCACACTATTTCCTATAAATGGACATTGGTAAGTCACCACCTTAAGTTTTTATCAATTACCAGGTGAATTCAGGCCATCTTGGGTGCCAAAGCAGCCCAACATCTTATTACGAGGTGTTTCCATATTTTTGTACAGCTGTATATGTTATAGGCATTGCCAGTTGTATCTCAAACTTATGATTTGCTTAGGCAATCCCCGAATATTAGTCAAAGTCCGAATTGAAGCTGTTCTTCAGCTAAATTCTGCCTAGGCTGAAGGAGCTGGTGTATACATTCCCACGCAATCGGTTATATGCCTGCGTTGGTCCTCATTTTTCAGAAATCAGACAAAAATAATCGGTAATGTGAGAGAAAATATTATTTATCTCTTTACATAATGGTATGCATGCAGTGAACATGAAAGATGAGGGTTAAGCTCTGCGAGAAAGTATCTTTAAAGTTGTTTCTTCGTCTTTACTGTAGTAAAAGCGCGTGGAACAAGTTATTGCTAAAACATTAACCATCCAAATAATTCAATGTCTTTTTGCGATCTTTTCAGGCGCAAATAGAATTATAATGACGTTTTGTTAGAAATACTTGCTCACCGATAGGTAAGTTACTGATAGTTTTTTCATTTTGATTGAGTTCACTCTCCTATTACTTATATTATGATTCAAAGAGAATATTAAGTTCTCAAGCACAGTTAGTTAATGTTTCATACTTACCGGGTGTTTCAAAAATAACTGGTATATTTGAAAAATCAATAAAAACTAAACGGGCAGCGATAGAAATACACCGTTTGTAATTTCGAAAGTTTGTCTGCCTGAAAATTTACTGTTGTCCCAAGCATATTCCAACACACGGTGTATTTCTGTCGCTGCCCGTTTAGTTTTTATTGATCTTTCAAATATACCGATCATTTTTGAAACACCCGGTACATGTGCGCAGGATGGTGCACACCCGAAATAATAGGAGATTTTCCCAATGATACAAAATCGCTAAAATTTGGGCACTCTTTCTTTCGTGTTTTTGTAATTGGGGTAGTTCATTTTTCTGTTCCATCTTGTATGACTAATAATTATTTCATAATTTGTAGCGAATAAAAAACTGGAAGGAAGAGTACGCCGATTTGTCACCAGAATGGCGCAAGAGTGCGTTTTGGTGTCAGTTTGTTGCAATCAAACTTTTAAATATTTGGATGGCAATATAGATTATAATAATATTTTAGACCTTTAATTGAAAGTAGTAGTTTAAAATTTCAGATGATAATTGAGATTCATAAAAATTGAACCTTTAATTTAAAATGTTAAGTCCGCCGTTAAGCGGTCAAAATTTAGCTAATATGAAAATCTTTTTCATACCTTAGGTTCTGCCAAAGATAAGTGACGGTTATTGTCTTCACTTTCTTATGGGACAACTCGAGGTAACGTGCCTTTTGAACCCCACACCCCTATAAATTCTAGTGACCTGACCAAGTTTGTTAATACGCTACTTCCCTCTGATGGGATAATGATTTCTAATGATCAAACCATTAATAATCTAGAATTCTGTCAATTCTCTTTTAGTTTTTTCTGTGCGCCAACTACGTCTGAGGAAGTCCTAGATGTCATTTCGAGCATTAATTCTAGCACTTCTCTAGATCCCTTAGGGCTACGTTCAGACGTTATAAAACAATTAAAGCTGGTTATATCAAAGCCGTTAGCCTTAATTTTTAAATTGTCTATATCAACAGGGGTATTCCCCACCATTTTAAAGCAGGCGCGAATTACCCCAATTTTTAAAAAAGGGAATGCTAGTAAGTTCGAAAATTACAGACCTATATCATCGTTACCGATTTTTTCCAAGGTATTCGAGAAACTTTTTTACAGGCGTTTGTCAGAGTATATTTTTGATAATGAATTGATACATTTTAGCCAACATGGTTTTGTACCCCGACATAACACCGATACTGCCTGTTTCGAATTAACCGAGTTTATTACAGTTGAAATGATGAATAATAATATAGTTGCGGGTCTATTCGTAGATTTCGTTAAGGCTTTCGATTCTGTTACCATACCACTATTGTTATCGAAATTACAATTTTAGTTTCATATTAATGGGCCCCCTCTTGCTTGGATTTCAAGTTTCCTCATTGATAGGAAGTATTTTATGAGATACGAGGGTTTTACGAGATTTAGAAGAAGTTCCACTATATCAAGAACCCATGGCGTTCCCCAGGGATCGATTTTGTCGCCATTGTTGTTTTTATTATTCATTAATGATTTGCCGCTTATTCTAAATTAGGTCAAAGTCATTATGTACGCTGATGACGTTGTATTGTTGGCTGCCGATAAGACTACTGAAGGCCTTGGGAGGATGCTAGATGCTGCTTCCAATGCTCTTACTGAATGGACTTTATTCAATAGAATTAAAATTAACGTTTCTAAAACGAAACTCATGTTATTCTTCCAGCGTAATAAGAGGCTAGTCACCGATAGATTAATGGTATCGTTTATGTGATCCCCAGTGGAATTGGTTGACTCCTTTAGATATTTAGGCCTGGTCCTTGAGCACGACTTATCGTGGGATAAACATGTTACGGCCATGATGAACAAGCTCAATCGGCACATGGGGGTGATTTCTAAGCTACACTATCTTCCTAATAATATTCTTTTGTTACTGTACCACGCATTGATACAGTCAACGTTATGTTATGGTATTTTGTTTTGGGGAACCACCTCACCATACAATCTTAACCGAATATTTCGTCTGCAGAAATGGTTCCTGCGTATTCTATTAAGGGTGTCTACAGTTCAGTATCCTGTTACTTTAAACCTTTTAAAATCCTTTCGATCTTTCAGTTATTTAAAGTGCAGTCTAGCTCTTTTATTTTTAAAGTAATAAACTCTATGTTAGATGTTAATTCCCCTCTATGTTAGACAGGCACAGTTATGCAACTCATCAGTCTGGTAATATTTACATCCCAAAATCTCATAGAAAGTATCGAAATAATTGTGTTTCACATTACGGTATCGACGTCTGGGCCTCCCTGCCTCATGAAATTCGTAACGAGGCATCGTTTTCAAAGTTTCGACGGAACCTAAAATCTTATGTTTTAAGTAATTTCTCAGTAGCAAGTAATTTTGACAACTTCTAAGATTCTTATACCATTGTGTAATTTTTTGTACTCTTTGTTTGAGTTAATGCTGTTCTTAAGTAACAGTTAATTCACCCAGTTAGCTTTGACTAATCTATTACTAACACCTTTGTTTTTTACTATTTTTTGTTTTTTGTAATCTTTTAATTACATTAGATTGTTGTTAATTTAAATTAATGTTCACCCGGAATCTTTACTAGTCGGTCTCTGACCATACTAGATCCCGGGTGACATCCTGAATGTAATTTATTAATTCTATTAAAATAAAAAATAAAATAAAATAAGAAAAAATAAAAAAATAAAAAAATAATTTTGAACATGTAAACACTTTTATTAAGCTGAAAATAATCTTGTAACTCTCATGGAATTATCCTTACTTTTTTGGCGATGGAATTCCAACAGAAAGTTATTAAAATAAATAACATAAATGTATACAGTATTTCATATCGGTTCGGTGGCCGAGAGCGTTAAGATGTCGCTCTCTACATCTGCGAGTCGCGGGTTCTAATCCCGCCGACGGAGTGGGTGTTTGTGTTTTTCTCTTTACTGACAAACTTGGAAAACCAAACAAAGCCTCAGTAGGTTGATCAAATAAATCCAATGATTATTTAACATCCGAAAAGGTAAAAAAAAAAAAAAAAAAAAAAAGGAAAATAAAAGAGGAACAAAATAATCATCAATGGCACCTACATTGCTCTGCAGATTATTATTGTCCTGAAATTGAAAATGAACGAACGAGTACTGTACATAAACACCATTATTAATGATATAAGAAAAAATGGAAGGAAAAATTCCGATTACCTGGATTCGAATCAGAAACCACGAGTATCACACTCGTCGCCTCTACCAATTAGGAAGAGCAAGGCTGTTTCCAAGCAGGAAGTGGGAACTACCAAATCCCGATTACAACGCCAACTAGTGGACACACACATTAACTAATTCCTTCCAGTCTCCTATTGGCGTTCACGTTTTAATTGTTCTGACTACGAATTTCCCTATCCATTCCATAACTAGTGTGAAATGTTTGTGAATCTCTACTTTGGAAGTTTCTTATATTCGGCCTCGTTCCCGTCATCTCCCGCGAATAAGTATGGTTCTTTTTTGGCTAGCACTGCCAGACCTTTCCGTATATTCTGGAGAACGCTGCATCTCCTCGGATCGATGAACCGAATTACTGCATCAGCGTTTTCACCTTTCTTGTAAAATAATTTCAGAAGTAAGCCAACGACAGCGATCATCTTTGCATGTCTTTTTATCATGATGCGAGAACACTCCGACGTGTTAAGAAAATTTCGTCACTGGGCGCCATTCGCTGCACCACACCATACCCTGGTAGTCATTTTTTGACCAATTATTATTATTGCATCAATTGCTTCTCCATTGTCTGAAATGCCAATTTTGGTGTTATTACGCCCATTGGTTTCCTCTCCAGAGAGCTTTGAATAGAGAACTTAAGTCCTAATTTAGTTTGAATTACCTTGTATGTATAGAAACAGTAATTGTATTGTTACCATGGTGCATCTTTAATGATGGTTGTTGTAGAAAGCTGTCCTGACCATTATACGAATACCGAGAAATTTTTTATAGGCGTCTCGAGTTCAAAAGAGATAGTAAATGATATAAGAAGGATCGTATGGATACATAAGGAACTAATGGACTCGGAATATTTATGTATAGTCTAATAGGAAGTTCGTTTAATTTCTGAGTTCATCTGCTTAATATTCAACGAGCTGTAGATTGAAATTTATATTTCTTGTCATTTATTCATTTCTGCTAAAGTTTCTTATAGCTGCCGCCACGTAAGTTGAACGATCTTTTTGACATGCGCAGTAAGTCTTCTCATCAATTTGCTTTGTCTGGGTTTTACCCATGATGCACTTGTTCTACTATAGTAAAGGCGGAGATATCGTTGAAACGTGGAAAGCCTATAGGGAGTGCAAGTGACTACGTCACAGCTGACGTCATTTGCGCGATAAACGGGCCGAGAGCCTAGGAAATGGGATCGCTGGTTCCAAACATTGGAACCACGCAATATACGTACTAGTAACGTTGAAACGGGCGGCCAGTAAAAATGACATCTCTTAAATTATTATGTTAATTTGTGTAATTTATATTAAGACATTTAATACCATTATATAATTTATACATTAATATTAGAACGCTTTTTAATCACTTTTAATCACTTAACAAAAGAATGCCATCGTTCGCGGATCTTTCTTTCTTTGGGAAAACGATAGATGTCTAAATCGCTGTTTTGCCTCTTTCTTGAGCAGTGAGGAACTAAACAATTTCACATCTTAAATGTGTTATAAATACTGGGCTTATACAAAACGATTTTATTCCATCCCTACGTTGGAACCATGTTAAATCCCGAAGCGAGAAGACTTGTTTGGAACCAAATCGAGTCACGTGACTGAAGAATTCCAAGGACTGACGTCACACTTGCACTCCCTATAAAAAGTCATAATATAAAACAAATTGCCTTCGAATCGATATTCTGCGTCATTTTTTAATTTATTAATTTATTAATTTAATTTATCTATTTAAAAAAAATATGAAAATGGAAACTAAATATAAATACGAAAACAATGTTTCGAAAACGAAAGCGGATGCTATCAGAAAAGTCGTTGTCAGAAACGTCGTTTCATCATGTCCCAAACATTCTCTGTAGGGTTGAGATCTGAGTTCTGGGGCATTCAAGGTAGTCGACCGAAGTCACGTGTCCAATCATGACATTCCAGATACCGCTGTAGACGAACCTTACAGTTTTCAATTCTCGGCGTATAGTTCTTGGCAAATATGGGTCAGGAACAACCCTGGTTAAAATCATTTGTCAGTTGTTACACAGTGGATGCCCTGTTTCTCCGTACAAGGGCGGTCTCGCTCATGACTGATTGTCTTCGAGCATAATTACCCTTTTCTACTATGGTTCATTTTGTCCATCAGTATAATAATCTGGATATCCTTAAATAAACAAACGTTTGAATCGCATGATCTCAAACTATTTTGCATTAAAAGGATAAAACATATTTCATATGTTTTTAATTCATTGACCAGTGTGTGTGTTTACTCTGATAATCTGGTCACTCCTTAAATAAAATTCTATCGCTAACAAAATTCCAAGCCATTGGGGTCTTGGAACAGTCGCAAAATACCAACACTCTTCAGACATTACTTTAAAAATATTGTCTTTTAGAAGGACTTTTTTTTTTTTTTTAGCAACTATTGCATTGTCAGTAGAAATAACTTAATAAAGGAGTGAGCGCTGTTTTTGGGTTTAGGCTACTGTGTATGTGTATTTTAGCGATTCTGTATTGCTTGCTGCGTCGCGGCTGTTGCGGGAGTCATTGGATGCAGCGAAGGCAGTGCAAACCGGAGAAAGGGCTTTTCGCCACTAATCAAATCCATTGTCTTGACGAGGCCTCCGGGCGGACGGCAACAGGCCCGACACCTGGTGGCATTCTCCGGCAATAACTGGTTCTTAATGGCCGAGAGCTTTTACGAGCAACGCTTCTCTGTACTCCCTTTGTTGCTCTTATTACTCCAGAATAGAAGGCCGGCTAGCTAGCTACATTGAGAGCGGCGGCATTAAATAGAAAGACATAAACTTATCAGAGGCTGTGGAAATTTAATCTCTCCTCTTCCTTTTCCCTTCACTCATCGCCACCACCACCATCGCCATGATGGACTCGAAACAACAACAATAACTCCAGCGCAGCCTACCTAACAATATTTCGCCCATCATCCATTTTCGGGAAGATTTTGGAGGGTGGGGAGGGAAATGACAAGTGAGAAGTTATGTAGAAAAGGTTGCGTAAAAAACCGAAGACCCCAGCTGTTTTTACGTGGTGGTGGTTTCAGATGTTATCGAAAGAAGTTGTAGTGTAAATAAATTATTAACACAAGCAAGTTACACAGAGGAAGATTATTTACGAAAGCTATCTTTAACCTCAAAGGTTATGTGTAAGTAGCAGCCGACTATCTAAAAGGAGGAGGGGATGAGGAAACCACATTTTTCAATTCCTCAAGTTTACGTCTTGGAAAGTTCTCAGTTGCATAACGAGATTCTTCAAGGAAGTCATAAAACGTGGAAACCAAAATTAAATGAAGAATGCGGGGTGGAGTTTTCAGGAGTTTCTTTAAAAGTTATTTTTTACGTTTCTTTTATTTTAATTCATAAGAAAAACAACATTTTTGGGGAGAAATAAACCTATTCCGAAGTTGAATAAAATCTTGTAAACATTCCAAGAAATAGGAGCTTTAGATGTGATGCAGAAGTAGTGGCAAGTTGTTGAATAACTTTTTGAACATTTTGGGGCAGAATTTCAAATTACCCTAAATTGTCCTTCTTTTCGAACGTTTTTGGTCGAAATTCTAAAATTCTTGTACACTGTCGCTTCCCATCATTAAGCATTTATATATTAAATATCATCAAGCTACCCAAAAAATTTAAAAGATAGCTATCGTTTACACCCTCTTACTCCTTCTTTTAGAATTGTTTGTTACTCATCCGTTTTTCCTCACTTTCTTTTTTTTTTACATAACACACTGCTTAATATATAATTGTCAATTGACGTACCATAATTAGTAGACAATAAGTCGATCAAAATGTTTACAAAATTTTAATTTCATTTATATTTAACTGGCTTAACCCGTGCGAATGGTATATACACAGAAAATAAAAACCCATTCTGTATATATTTACAACTGACAATTTAAAAAATAAGCCAAAAGATAGAAAATAACAAATAAAAATAATCGCCCATTAAAAAATTAGCACATAATAACAATACATAACAATACATAATATCATGTATATTATAAAAGTCAAAATAAATAATTTGTCAAAAATTTTTCTGTTCTGCTTCTCTCTCGTGGCCGAATGTCTAACAAAATGTTGCGAATTACAATATTTCTACGACTTATTTCAGTGGTTTTTAGCACATCTTCTATTATAATACTATAATTCCCTTATCCGTCCGTTCGACCGTCCGAGGCCAACAAAGAAAGTTACAACAATCCGTCCGAAACCAGGGATTTTGTGGTAAGATAATACCCAGCCTTTGTTATGAATTAAATAAACAAACTGAAAAATGTTTTATGCAGATGACCAGTGTATTGTTGCAGAATATTAAGTTTTGAAAACCATTAATGCTCCACTTTCATTTCTTTACTCTTCAACCTGTACGGTTGACACCCGTCCTGTGACGGGTGGATTTCTAGTTTTCTTAGAAAAGTGCTTATGTCAGAGCCGTCCAAATCGTGCACGTCGCCCGCGTGCAACATAAAATGATCGCGGACAAAGCTCACGGGCAAAGCCGAGGAGATAGTCCAAAACTCAGGAGGGGAGTGGGTATAGCTTTGCCTATGCAGTGTTGCCAGACTTTAGGGAGCGATTCCGTTAAATGAGGCATTATTTCTTTTGTTACTGATACTTGCTTGTTTTTCGTCTCGCATAACATGGCGCACATTCCGAAAAAGCATAAAATCACTGAGCCAGTATTTAAACCGGAGTGGGAGAATATTTTTTTTTTTCATTGTTCACAGATCGGATTCGAAATGCTTAATATGCAATCGTGTCCTATCGGGGAAAAAAAATACAATTCTACCCGACATCGAAAAAATTGTCACATTAAAACGAAGGAAATAAAATGGTAAATTGCCTCGTTTTTTTTTTTTTACAATGTCGAATTCATAATTAGCAACTCGACTTTAAGGAACTGATCAACGTAATGTGCAATAGGGGGGTAAGGAAGATTACCCGCGTGCATGGGCGCTGCCCGCGGACAGAAATCTTGGACAGCCCTGGCTTATGTGATCGGTTTGTCCAGCTGTCCGTCCGTCCGTCTGTAGACACAATTTCAACAATGCATTGCGTTGCCATAGAGAGAGTGCGTGTAGTGAATTGCTGGAAGAGATGAATTATCCTTGCATTGCAATGCATTGGGGAAAACGCGTGCTGAGTCAACACCACCATCTACACAAAGCCTGAGTGCGCAAACGTTACACATTGTTACATCATCATGCGGAGTCATGCTTAATCGTATTTCTACCAATAATAAGCCCTAAATTATGACTCCGCCTTAGCCCACGTGAAAGACAGGCCCTGGCCAACATCACCTATAGTCCCCGACTGCTAAGTTTGCATTAACATTTAACTGCGCATGCGGTAGGATTGCCGTATCACCCTTTCTCCTAATGAGTGCGCATCCGCCGGCAGAAATATAGATCGATTGTTGAAACAAATTAAACAATCGTTTTTAAAAAAAAAAAAAAACGATATACAAATACTAGGCGGTTTCACGCTTCGAAAAAAACGGTTTAAAAACCATTTATTTCAGAAAAAAAACGGTTTTCGTTTAAACGATCGGGAAAAAACGGAAAAAACGAAAACGACACTAACGTCGTTTTTTCCGTTCGTTTATTTCGTTTTTTTGCAACATCTCGTTTTTTTGAGAAAAAAAAACATGGCTGACCACCCTTCGTCGAAGCGGCGTCGGATTAAGGCTCAAAATAGAGCTTGGGATTTAGATGAAGAGCTCGCAATTGCGAATTATATTGTTGGATTTCCATATTTGGGCAAAGATCAGGTAAAGTAAATCATGTGGTTAAAAAAAATCAAGTTGTTAAAACAGGTTTTGTAGTTGTAATCATGCATGTACGCTATACTCAAGGAGGCTGCCATGGTTATAACAACCAGCTCCCTTTGCAGTCAAATTTCCGAAAAGAAATAAACCGTTTAAAATTGTAAAGCTTAAACCATTTGTTCACGGTTTTACCCACTTAAACGGTTTATTTTTAAACCATTTTTTCAATCCGTTTCAAAGCGTGAAACCGGCTACTATTTTAATTATCCCATTCTTTTATCCATTGTTTGATTATATTATTTATATGTTACAAATGCAGCTGAATTTACGAATATTTTTATCGACGTATTACTGTAGCAGACAAGCAATGGCTTCGACTTTGAAACGATCTTCCAGGCAAAGAAATGAGTTTAATATCGACAGCGACGAATCTCCAAAGAAATATTAGAAGAAACATGAAAGGGGAAAACCAATTAATGGAATGTGTCGCCAAATTATTTTGAACGTGTACTCCAAAGTGAAAAAGGACAATCCCACATGGTTGTCAGCTGAATGCTATAAGAAAACGGCTTATCTTACGGGTGTGTCAGCACGCACCATAACAACAATCAAAAAGGAGTGGAACAACATTGAAGACAGCAATGCAAGTCTTCAAGATGTGCTCCTGAAATCACCGCAAAAAAACGTCCCAATCGAAAGGTTGCTCTGAGCATCTTTGATTGCTTTGATCGGGAAGTCATCAGAAAAAAAGTACACGCATTGATTCTGCAAGGCTTTGTTCCAACCGTAAACAAGGTATAAGTGTCATCTTGATTGCATTGATGTGCAAGGTTTTATCACGTGGTAGGGTGAAAATGAAATATATTCTTCAATTCACGTATCATGCAGATAATGACTGAGATCAACGAAGATCCGCTTCTGCCAAACTTCACCGAACACACTTTACGGTGTTTGATGAAGATTTTAGGATTTAAATATGAAAGAAGAAGCAGGTCTGTCATGCTCATTGAAGATGAGCGCATTTTGCAATGGCGCCATTCATATTTAAGAAAAATCCGGGCTTTCCGACACCAAGGCAGAAGCATCTACGAGGGGAGATCAAAAAGTAAGTTGCACTAACTCGCCGCAGGAGCGCGCTGTGTGTCGTAATCTTGGGCAAAGCGGAGAAAGGGACATTAACTGCGCAGACGTCGGATAGGACGGTTGCTGTGGTTTCCCGTCGTGTTTTGTGTGACTAGCGGGCTAAAAGCAATGGCGCGTCAACTGAATGTCCACTCCAAACTTGAGGTGCGAGCAGCAATCCGATTTATATGGGCCAAACGGGTGAATTGCACGGATATTCATCGTGAAATCACTGCACGATAACGCAACACCTCACAAGGCCCGCCAAGCGTGCGAACTGCTGCAGCGATTCAAGTGGGAGGTTTGGCAACATCCTCCATACAGTCCCGACTTAGCGCCATGCGACTTTCATCTTTTCGGTAAGCTCAAAACGGAACTCGGTGGACAACGATTTCGAAACGATGAGGAGGTGAAAACGGCTGTCACCGTGTGGTTACAAACGCTGGAGGAGATTTCTATGCTGCTATTTAGGGTCTCTTGGGGATTATGTGGAAAAGTGAACCTACATTGTATGCTGCTATAGCCGTGTTGCTTTTGTATAGGTGGTGTAATAATAAATGGCCATGCCGTGGAAGTGCAATTTACTTTTTGATCTCTCCTCGTATTATTTGGACGAATACATGGGTATTATTTGAACTGTTTCACGTGTCTGGAAGGACAAGGCTGTTCAAACAGTTGAACAAGCCTATAGGCAGAATTTGTCATGTGGACTGAAAGATCCTTCCCGAAAAGGCAAAAGATTGATTGTTATCCATGCAGGAAGTGACACAGGATTTGTTGAGGGAGCCTTTCTGTGTTTCGAAAGCAAAACCAACAGTGCCGACTATCATGACGAAATGAATGGGAACACATTTGAGGATTGGTTTGTGAACCATTTGTTGCCACGATTGCAGCCAAACAGCATTATCGTTATGGATAACGCACCGTACCATTCCGTAAAAATGGAAAAAAGTACCGGTTACAGGTTGGAGAAAAAATGCCATTAAAGAATGGCTCCAAAAAAAGCAAATTCACTTCGAGGAGGGTACGATAATTAAAGAGCTTCTGAGTCTCGTCAAGAACGTGCGCCACAAATATGATTCACACAGGATCGACCAGATTGCTGAAACACCGGGGCATAAGTGTTACGTCTACCACCCTATCCTTGTATGCTGAACCCAATCGAACTGATTTGGGCCCAAGTGAAAAATTACGTGGCAAGGGAAAACAAAGCCTTCAAGCTTCAAGAAGTTAAGAAACTTTTGTGCGAAGGAGTGGATAAAGTTACGGTAGTAGACTGGGGCTGTAGACTGAGTAGACTGGGCCTGTGCGTGAAGCATGTGATAGCAGAAGAGGAGAATATCTGGAAACTGGGCAATTTAATGGACCTTCAGATCAACGAATTCGTAAATAATGTTGGTGAATGCTCATCCAGTGATGACGACTGTGATTGTTAATGTACAATTTTCTCTCTCTTTTTGGTTTAAATGTAACTTGAAGTTAAAAATTATTTTCATTTACTTTGTTTTTCTTTTAACTTTGCTTTCTTTGGAAATTAAAATACACATTCATTCATGTGCATTTGATTGATTGTGGTCTTCCATAATTTTTATGAAATGAAATAAGTGTTCTGTGAAATATAATAAATTTTATATAAAATTGTATGAAATATTAAAAAGCAATTGTTAACGATAACTTTTACAAAACAAAGAGACAAATTTTAGCATGCAAAATATTTCGCAGTAATAAACTTGTCTTATATTTTCTTAAATTTTAAATTTGTACACAGTTTACGTTATTTGTTTATAAAATATTCAAATTGAATGAAAAAAATTTATAAGATTACAGGATCATGGTAGTTTGTGCACAAAGAAGACTACCCAGCTCATACAAATCCCTTTCAAGTGCCATGCAGTGTAGCTCTTAACTGCCCCTCACGCGCGGACTGATACGTAAACAAGCACATGCGCAGTTCCTAATTTGAGCAAAGATAGCAGTCGGGGAGTATAGGGTGCGTTCACTTATTCCCGTGACTCTGAGTCATTCGGATTCCGTTTCTTTATTTGCTCCGAGTCATTTGGTCTCCGTTTCTTTATTCGCTCGGAGTTAACTCCCTTAACCTCCAACATCAGGGTACGCTTGGAGCCTTTCGGAGTTTGTTTCTTTATTCGCTTGGAGTGCGACTCGGGTTAACTCCCTTAACTCCTGCTTTCAAGCTGGAGTCATCGGAGTCAAAAAATTTTATGAGAAAGACGACGCAACAATGAAGAGTGCCAACAAAGTTGCGACTTCAACGATGATTAATTTTGTTACAATGAGATATCGTTTGCGAGCGCGCTTGTTAGGAGCCGTGGCAACCACACAAACGAAAATTTAGCTGGACCGAAAATTTGATTCGAGACAATTTCTTCAGCATAATTATTAATTTTTATATGCTCAATCTCAGTTCCATCTTTACGCATGAGGCCACCCTAGCCTCTGTTAGAATAAATTAAAATTACAATTATGATCAAACTTTGTTTTTTTAAAAATAATAAAAAAATAAAAAATATGTTATCGTTTATTCCTGTTAATAAAAAATAACTTAATGTTAAGGTTCCCCATAACCAAAAGTGCCATGGGCACTGCTCATGCTTTTCTGATGCCTCCGGAGGTTGCGAAGAGGAGAAAAAATATCTTGAATCGTTCACAAGCAATGTTGCCAATTTAGCAGGGATGTGTCCAATTTAAAAGCTCATTTTCATTATTTTGTGCATTATACATTAATTTACGCAGTAGTAGTAATATGTTTATTTATTATTGAATGATTCTATACTCATTTATAAATGGAGAAGATAACATAATAAATAAAAAGAATGAATAATAACAAGTTCACCAATGAATAATGATGAGAGTTTTTGAAGAGAATTGAAGACTTTTAAATGAATGGTAGATGGTTGAAGTGCATTGTTTAATTTTTATTAAAAATGTCCAACAAAAGACAAGCGCATGAAAAAAGGCTAAATTGGCAATACTGCACGCAAATGATTATAACGATCAAAGTCTTCGATTGTTACGTCGTTGTGTTGACTCTGAGCCATGACGCTAGTACTCTGATCACGTGATCACATTGACTCGGAGCATGACTCCGAACGAATAAGTGAACGCACCCTAGGTGGTGTTGGCTCAACGCCACCTAAAAAACAAAGCCTGGTCACTGCGTCATCACACCAGGGCTGACAATCCAACTTTCATTGTTTACAACAAACGAAAAAGCACCTGCTGTAATCAGCGTTTTTTCGTTTGTTGTAAACAATGAAAGTTGGATTGTCAGCCCTGGTTTGATGACGCAATCCACAGGCAGTCAGAAGGCTTTGTTTTTTAGGTAGCGTTGGTTGACTGAGCACTTCGGTTCAGCTCTGCGCGTGCTCTAAACGTTGTTGAGATAGTGCGCGTGCAGGATGCACGTGATCGACGATTATTGAAAGGAGAAATCAGTCTCTAAATCAAAAGAATTTCTTTATTCGTAGGAAGCTTATTATTTATTACGATAACTTAAAAACGAATTAACTTTTTCACACTCTGTTTTCACCAATCCATTAATATGGGACAGAGCACGTTCAAGTACGAACGTGAGATAGCCGAAATAGGTACAATAGCACGTGCTCTAATGGTACCATTATGATAACCTCCTTAAAAAATTCCAATAACCAGATATGGCACGTAATATATCAAACAAATCGTCACGAGGTATCATGAACGAATATATAAGAGTAACTAATGATACCAGATATTGGTCTAGCGGAATGTGTACGTGTAAGGACGTTTATGAATGAATATAACGCGTAAATAATGATAGTGAGAATTGTTTGGTAGTACGTGTTTTAATGGTGCCATATGGTACTGTTGGAATTTTCGGTGCTAAGATATGGCCTGTAATATATCAAATACTCATAACAGCGTGTCATGAGTGAATATAACGAGTAATTAATGGTAGTCGGAATTGTTTAGTTGTACATGTTCTAATGGCACTATATGTTACCTTTGGAAAACTTTTAATGCTAAGATATGGCGTGTAAAAATATACACAATATGATCACAAATATCCGGACACATGCACGTTTGCGCTCTAGCCACGATTTCATAGAAATCAATAGGGCGTTGCACATCTCTTTGCCCGAATCACAGCTTCCACCCTTCGGGGAAGACTTTCCACCAAATGTTGGTAGGTACTTTCCGGAATGTTCTTCCATTCCTCCCGAAGAGCGAGAATCAGTTCAGGTACAGAAGTTGGCCGATGTGATCTGGCCCGCAAGCGTCTTTCCAATTCATCCCACAGACTCTCTATAGGATTGAGGTCGGGACTTTGTGCCGGCCAACCCATTTCTTCGACCCCTGAGTCCGCAAACCACTGCTGTACACGCCTCGCTTTGTGGCACGGAGCATTGTCGTGTTGGTAGAGAAATGGCCCGTTTCCGAAAAATTGCCACAACGTTGGAAGTGCACAGTTGTCCAAAACATTCAGATAACGGTCGGAGTTCATGATTCCTTGCACAGGAACGAGCTGGCCCAGTCCGTACCATGAAAATGAGCCCCACACCATGACTCCTCCTCCTCCGAACTTGACTGTGGGCTCTGTGCACTCAGGTAAGAAGCGTTCTCCGGTTGCTGCGGGTGACACGACGAAGCACTCGACGGTCTCTGTCCGTTAGTTTCTTGGGTCTACCGGTTCGTTGTTGAACTGTTGTTGATCCCCGGGTCTTCCATTTCATAATGACATCGCCTACTGTTGACTTGGGTATCTGAAGAAGGCTGGAAATGTCACGCACGGACTTGCCGCATAGGTGACATCCAACGATGGTTCCACGTTGGAACTCACTGAGCTCTGCCGAACGACCCATTTTTGCCAATGTCCAAGCAGAGTTGTGTTTGAAGGTGTGGGAAGCTATTTAAATGATGTGCAAGTCATTATCATGTGACATTGGGCCAATCGATGATCTGTGAGGGGTGTCCGGATATTTTTGATCATATAGTGTATATACCAACTACTTACGCGTTGTTAGACCTTTTGTTATCCATAGCTTATTGGTATCAAGAGCATATTGCTGTTAGGCCTAATATTATCCAAAACTAATTACTGTGAGACATATTGCTAATTGCTAGTAGCTAATCGCTTGCTTCAATGGTAGATGACAACGTAGAAACACTTTAGTAATTGAATATGAAAAAATAATAGTTGCTTACACAGAACGCTTCAGCAATTGAGGCTCACTTCGTTTAACATCATGTGGGAATGATTACAAATTAAAGAACTTTTATTTGTTCAAATATATAAAGAAGAATAACTTCACTCTCTATTTAACCTTTCAGTTCTTCAAGTTTATTCGTGTAAATTCTCTCTTTACATTTAATTTACAGTTTAGTTTTCATATTTATATATTTTCTCTAAAGTGCTTTAAAATATAGGTTAATTCTATGTATCCATGCACGATGCTTTAACACGAAAATGTGCTCCTTTTATCCGCTTTGGCGGTAAAATCATCCACCAATCCTAACAACGGAGATGACAAGCGTTGTTTTAGACACTTGGAAGCAGTTTGGACACTTTAAAAATTTCATTTCATTTCAGTGTTGACCTGTTCATCATGGTGTATTATTGAATCACAAATATAAAATACCTTCTTTCACTTTGAAGTAATTTTCAACACTGTTCTTGTTAATTTTAGTATAATCTTCATTGTTAGCACAAGTTAGGCTTGCCTGCACGGATTTCACATTTCATTAAAATGCGACGATTATTAATTCTTCAATGCAAGCACGGTTTGTTTAGGTTTTTTTTGTTTTTTTTTGGTATTTCAAGTGATTCAGATACTATATTATACTTGAATAAATAAATTGAAACTGTATGTTATTAAATTAACATAATTTCAAAAGGCTTATTATCTTCAATGGTAGGAGTTTTCTATTTTTAAACTTTATTCTACAAGCCGCAGTTGAAAACTATTTGGAAAAATTAATTTCTATGTGGCCTAATGGAGAAAAGATCATTTGATTGCAATAACAATATCAAAATAATTTTTTAAAATGGGAAAATTGACATATATCGAAAAAAAATAAAGTCATCTGATAAAGGATAGTAACAATTAAAAAGCCTAAAAGACACTGTAAGATACTTGCTCAGATAAGACATGGAAGACGTAGAATTCTACTTCTTCCATGGATAAGTGGTGTGTCGTTTCTCCTCCTTCCTCCAAGTCATCTTATAATTTCATGTAAAAATTCATGCTATCAATGAAGAGACACTACGTTTTTAAAAAATCTTACAAACATTCCAAGAAGGAGCTTTAGTTGCGACCACGGACTAGAATACAATGGTCCGAAAGCTCCATTGTAGCTCCATTGTTAAAAAGTGGTTAATGGCCAAAAAACTCGGTGGTGGCGCATGGTAGTAATGAAAGCACATTGTAGAAAATTTGCTGTGATTTACGGTCGTGGACCGTACTCTTCAAAAATGGACGCTCATTTCGTTTAACATTATATATAAAGCACGGTCAAGATCGTGGTGCACGGCCGTAAATCACAGTAAATTTAATACAATGTGCTCTCAATGCTACCGTGCGCCGCCACCGAGTTTTTAAGTCATTAACCACTTTTTAAAAATGGAGCTTTCGGACCATTGTATTCTAGACCGTGGTTGCGACAAAGCGATCGTCAAGTGTGCGTGCCCATGTCAACAATGCTTAAAAGATAAACAGAAAGTAGCAGTGTATTCATTCTTACGAATCGATTGTTATATGACAGTTCATTATCTTGGTATTATCACTGTTTTGCACGTGAATTCGATTTGAAGGGGTCCACGAAAAATCCTGAAGAGTTGATACAGCCAAGCTAAGACCTTGATGGTCATATTTCTGAAAACAGAATTTGAAAAGTTAATCCGTTTTCAAGTTATCGTGCAAACGGCGGACGAACGGCCGGATAAAGCTCCTAATAATTTAATGCATGAAATATTTTAAGTAACACGCGACTTGAAAAGTGCCACTTATACTTAAGAACTCTGCACAAACTAAAACAGAAGCTGAAGCCACGGTTGAATCAACGAAGCAGTCGACCGGATTATCGAATGGTGCGATATCCGCATTGTTCAACCGTCGGACCCACGTTCTTTTTCTAAAACGGGCAACTGCGGTTCAAAGACAGTCAATCAGATGAGCCAGACAATCGTCGTTTAAAACACGACATTCACTGTGCAACAATTGACAAATGATTGTAACCAAGGCTGATATTTAGGTGGCAACTTTTTATGAAGAGGGCATACAAAAACTCGTGCCCCCCTATGATAAGTGCCTTCAAATTGGTGGGAACCATGTAGATAAATAGTTCAAGGTATGGAAATATTTTTTTTTAATAATTAATTTTTTTTGAGTGGGTACTTGCTTTTTTGTACTATGAAACGGAAATTACTTCCTGGACATACCTCGTATTTCATTGCATAGTTTTCAGAAAATTATTTCATGCGAGGTTTTGAGAAGTTTACATTGATCATGATCTATTGTCATGGCATCGTAAAAAAATTGTTTTAGTACTTTATTTTTTCATTAAAAAGCTAAGAAACGCTTTGTTAGAAGTTTTCATGAAATGTTTAAGTACAGAAGAGCTTAATTGCGTTAGGAAATTGTTCGGAAAGAAACTAAGGTTTCACATTTCTTGGAAATGAGACTTTCTTCCTATAGATTTGAAAAACTGTTATAAATTAAAGTTAAGTGTTCATAATATTGAAAAAAAAGTTAAGCTTTTTAATCGTCTTTCTACCCTCTCACATTACTATAAAGCGTTCAGAAACGGAGCGATTTATTTCTCTCGATAATTTTTTTTCCTGGTTGTGTGCTTTTTTTAAAATTAATTTTGGTCAAAAGAAGATTAAAAAAAAAAAAAAAGAAATCGGCTAAGTTTTTTCCCCTCTTTCTTTGCTCGTTTGTTATTTCCATTCTATTGCCAGTAATTTTCGTTAAAGCTGTTTACTTTTAATTAAATTTCCCTCCGCTATCTCTCATGTATTTATATATAGTTTTTACTCTGTCATTATAAATGTGTGTTTTCTTTGTGGCTGCCTAACGGGTAAAAGAAGTACTTCGTCGGTTGGTGCTTCACGCGTGAGTTAGTCGATTTAAAATGATTTTTCGATTAAAGGGTTGGGAAGAAGAAGGGAAAGAGGGATAAAATATTGAAGAAAGGCTCTTCCTTCCACTACATCTTGACTTCGTCATCGATTAAAGCTGTTATTTCGGACTGCAATTTTTTCAGCTTTAATTCTAATGCTTATTAATACATTCTTGTGCAAATTAATTGAAACAAAGCATGTTTTCGGAGACATTTTTTTTCATGACATTTATTACTTTCAAATGAATGATGATGAAGAAAGCCTACAGCCAATAGAAGGAATGATGCGCTCGCCACAATATACTGAGATGCTGCGAAAGAAAGTTGTTCCAGAGCTGGAAAAGAGATATCCTGACGGTCATGGGATATTGTTGCAGGACCCTAGCCCCCTGTCGCACATCGAACGAGCTGACAGAGCAGCAGAGAGATACTTGATTGGCCAGGGAATTCTCCGGACGTAAATCCTATTGAGAATTTGTGGACTATATGCAAAAGTCGCCTCGGTTCTGTGGACTGTAAAAAGGCACTGATTTTCAAATGCTGCTTAAAAAATAGAGGAGGTCAATGGGAAAGTTGCATGGAATTTTTTTTACAAATTAAAGCACTGTTTCATACAGATTGTGTTATGCTGAATACGCAATCGTTGTTAAATTTATTAGAAATATTAAAGAAACCTATTAAAATTAGCGCTAAAAACGTGAAGCCACGCTTCCCAACAAAAACGATATCTGACGTCACTTTCCATCAAACGCAATGATTTTATGTGTACGTGAGCTCCATCTCAAGGCTTTAACCATTGTCGTTGATAGTGGGGAGCAGGCAAGTGACATGATATTACTCACAGGCTATGACGTACCGTTTTCTTGTGGTGTCAACTTTAACATTTTTTTAAAAATTAACTATAAATTTTTTTCACAAACGAATTTGAAAAAATAACTATTCCTTGATATTGATAACGAATACTATAGAAAACAATAATTTAAAATTTTCATGCAACCTTTCACATACCTATTACAATTGTAGGTATGTGAGTTTTGTACAATAAACTCATAAATTCATTGTTTATTTCAATTTGCACACGGATGTACGTGAGTAATTAGGGATAATTTGTAAAGCGGTAATAAAGATTGTTATTTGTTACTTTGAGGTAAATATTTTTAGAATGGTAAATATTTATTTTATTTATTTATTTATTTTACAATCTACGTCCCGTGGGAAAGATACAAAATAGAAAATATATAGTGTTACATACGGTGTTAATATCTTAAATTACATCCAATCATTTGATTATGCTGATATTAGATGAATTAAATAAATTTTTATTAAATTAATACATAAATCTTTAGTCGATAGATCATTTCATATCTTGAAAGAATTGATAAAGTCTAACTTCTATAAGTAGATATCATTTATGGGAGTTTTTAATTTCTTAATGAGTTGATCAAACTAACGTAAGATTGCATATTTTAATACTGAGATAATTATTGTTTTTATTACCATGATCATTTCCTTTCCTTTGAATGATCCTCTCAATAATGATCCTTGGTAAGCAAAATTTTGTTTATCATTCGTTTTTTTAATAAATACGTTTCAATCTACTGAACATGAATGAAGCATTGATTTTGTCGTAGGAGTTAATACGAGGGGACCATTTCAAAAGTTTTACACACTAAGCCTACTCGACCGTTACGGAAATTTTGGCTAACAAGAGGAAGACACACCCTTCCCCCCCCCCCTCCCCGCCACGGATTTCGATGAGATTTATTATGCAGTCGGGGGGCCATCTAAAGATAACATCTTTAAGTCAATACGTCTCCGTTTTTTAAATATTAGACGTCAAAGGTCATGACGTCGCTTATATGCCTAAAAAGTTGCATTAATTATAACCGAAGCGGTGGTATAACGCTTACGGCATTTGTCTGTGAAGTTGAACATTATGAGTTCGAGTCTTCCTTACGTTCCTTTTTCTTCGAGTAAATAAATTAAAATATAACTAGGGCCACGCAAAATAAATTCTACGTTTATCGTCCCCGCCCGTCCGGAATTTTGCCATTTTTAAATTTTTTCTTTTTCCTCTAAAACAAAATCCGCCCGCCCCTCTTTCCATCCATACAAAAAAATTTGTAAGCATAATGTACTGAAATTTGGACTGAACACTATAGATGTTACGGTGAGCGTTTTTACTGCATAGATGTCATCCAATGCATTGAGTGCGAGCACTGGCGGTGCGTATATGCCAAAAAAAAAACTTACAAAACAGCAAGAAACTGAACTGAAAACTCATTTGGACAGAATTGACTACACGTGTGTTAGTAATTTCGGTGATGCTGATGACAATTCAGTCATGAATATAGTAATCGTGAAATTGAACCTCACCTGCAGTTCTCCTAATGAGATGCCTTACTACTACGCTAAGTATGATGTTTGTTATCACTGTGGAAATGAGAATAATCTAGTTACTCAAACTTGATAGTTGCCGATTTGTAATCTGTGTGTTGCAGACGAAAAGCAGGCAGTCAATCGCCATGGTCATTCTTTCAAGAAGCCTGTATAATTTCTTAAAATAAATTTTTTAACACGTTCTGTGTATCGTGTAAACCTATTTAACATTTCTGTATTTCATCATCATCATCATCATCATCATTATCATCATCACAGTCAACAATTTGCAATCCACTGCTGGATGAAGGTCTTCTCTAAACGCTTCCATTCTTCTCTGTTTGAAGCTTTAGATTTCCAGTTGACACCAGCCACCTTCCTTATTTCGTCGATCCACCTTGCATGGGATCGTCCTCTTGGGCATTTAAGGTCTCGAGGGTACCAATCCAGAATGACTGTGGTCCATCTCATGCCCCGTCTTCTAGCGATGTGTACAGCCCATTGCCATTTAGAACGTTTGATCCGTTCGATGACGTCAGTCACCTTCGTTTGGCTTCTTATCCAGCTGTTGCATTTTCGATCTCTTTTTGTAATTCCCAGCATACATCTTTCATGCTTCTCTGTGTTGTCTTTAGTCTTTGTGTCATCCTCCTTGATGAACTCCATGTTTCAGCTCCATAGGTGAGTGCTGGTAAAACACACTGGTTGAAAACTTTTCGTTTCAAGCTAAGTGGCATGTAGCTCTTCAAGGTAATGTTATTTTTGCCAAAAGCTCTCCATGCTGTTCTAATTCGTCTGTTAACTTCATCCAGAATGTTGCCATCCATAGTGATTTCTTGTCCCAGGTAGTGTAGCTCTGTACTTCTTCAATCACGATGCTGCTGGCCATGACCTTCTGTTTTGGAGCAAATGCATTGAACATAACTTTTGTCTTCTGTGTGTTCAGTTTCAGTCCTACACGCAGGCTAGCCTCTGCTAGTTCTTGTAACATTTCCTCCAATTCAGAAGGACTACTACTGGCGAGAATGATGTCATCGGCAAAACGAAGATGGTCAAGGAATTCACCGTTTATATTAAGTCCTTTTTTGTCCAATTCAGTTCCGTGAAGACTTCCTCTAAAACTGCTGTGAAGAGTTTTGGTGAGATGGTGTATCCTTGTCTTACTCCTTTTCCAAGGTTGATCCTTGTTTCTCCTTTTCCAAACGAATGGTAGCAGTCGCTTTACTAAATATCTTCTGGATAATAATAGCATAGCTTCCGGCTATTCCCGCTCTTTCCAGAGCTTTCACCACAGCATGTGTGAACACTGAGTCGAAGGCTTTCTCAAAGTCGATGAAGGCAAAGCAAAGTGGTACTTCATATTCGTTGTGACGTTCGATAAGTTCTCTAATAACTTGAATGTGGTCGATCGTGCTATGTCCGCTTCGAAAGCCCGCTTGTTCTCTTGGTTGTGCAGAGTCTAATGCTGAATCAAGTCTGTTTGTCAGGAGTTTACTGAAGGCTGATAGGGTGATAGTTCTGGATATTTTCTCTGTCTCCTTTTTTGAAAAACAGAATCATCATTGCATTATTCCAATCATCTGGTACATCTGATATCTCAAGGCATTTAGTGAATAGACCTGCCAGGAACTTATTGAATTCTTCTCCTGCTTCCTTAATCAGGTCGATTGTAATTACATCTTCTCCGGGGCACTTTCCTTTCTTCATGGATTTAATAGCCTTGTCAACTTCACCTTCCATAACCGTTGACACTTCATCTTTTCCTTTCAGTTGGTCTGCTCTTCTTACATCATTATCATCCTCACATTTGTAAAATTTATTGTAGAAGTCCTCCACAATTTCGATGATTTCACTTCCATTCTTCGTGATTGTGCCATTTGCTCTTTTGAGTGCAAATATTCCTCTTCTTCCGATGCAGAGCTTTCTCTTCGCAGTTTTCAAGCTCTTGTTATCTTCAACCGCCTTCTTGACAAGATTGCAGTTGAACTTCCGAACATCTTCTGTGATGTGTTTCCTTATTGTCTTGCAAAGCTCCGCATATTCTATATCTTCTCTTTTTGGTTTCATTTCTCTTCGTTTTTTCATTAATTTCCTCGTTTCTTTTGTGATTTTCGTCTGTGGTTTGGAAACTTGTTCTCCAGCTACTTCTTTCGCTGCTTCTTTTAAGTGTTTAGTTAGTGTCTTATCATCTGTAATGTCATCTTCCTAGATGCCGCTCTGTAAGATTTCAACGCGATTTCGTTCTGCGTTCTCAGAACGTGCAATGTTAATGATCTTCTTTGTGTTCTTGAAAAGTTTTCGTCTTTCTGTTCTCGTGTTTAGAACAAGTTTGCATCTTACCAGTCTGTGGTCGCTTCCTGTATTGAAGTTGTTGAGAACAGTGCAGTCTTGGATCAAGTGCTTCCTGTTTGCCAGAATGTAATCTACTTCACTAGTTGCTCCATTTGGGCTTTTCCAAGTCCATTTACGCTGAGGTTTCTTCTTGAAAAAGGAATTCATGACATACAGTTCTTCGTACTCTACAAATTCCACCAGTTTGTGTCCTCTTTCATTTGTGGACAATCTGGCTGCCGGGAACTGAGGGCCATGGCTGATTTTGATAGGTAATCATGGCTGATTTTGAAGGGTAAGTGTTTAGAGAGTAGTGGGCCAAGATCCTCCGCGCTGGCCCAGTGCGTGTTGGAGGAAGCCCATCCGCTTCCGTTCACCATGCGCAAGGCATGGTTACTAACAGGCTGCCCCAACTAGAAGGTATGGATTGGCTTCTACTCCTAGTTGATTCCTTTAAGTCTTTGAAGGCAATTAGAGGGTCATCCCCTAGTTATGAGTAGCCCCAGTCAAATTTCTATAATTATATGTTTTGATAATTGAATACTGTAAACTGTTACTGGCTCGCAAGAAGCGTCACATTGGTTCCCCCCCCCCCAGAAAACTATAGGGTACAAAGCTCTAAACAGTGCCGTAGAATAAAACCAAATGCGACAATCTTTGTGGACTATAGAGTTAGTATATTAAATTTTTAATGTAACTTTAATTGTGCTTTTAACATTTTTTAAAAAGAACTGCCTACTAAAAATTATTAATGCTTTTTATATTAAAACATTACGAGTTTTTTACATGGCTAGTTCAATTTTAGGTTTACAAACACAGTATAAATTGTAAAATAAAAGTGGTACTGTGCTTAATTTTTATCTTGAGCCGTCCGGATTTTTAAAAGGAAAAATAAACGGTATAAAATTATTGGCGGTTGCGTTATGAAACTATATAGAGTACTATGATATTAAAGCTAAGTAAGTGTTTTAAGAGAATGTAGTTTTAAGTGCTATGCAATATAATCTTAAAATGCTTATAATATCATGTTATAAAAGTATTTAATTATCGTACATTTTTCAGAAATATACACAATTCTTGTCCAAGAATTTGTCCTTATTTTATATCAAAGGGAAAACCAATAAACAAATTTTTCCCCTTTTAAAAATATTAAACCGATAGTTTTGGACAGTAACAGTGTCGTGTATGTTTCTGAAAAATGGAGACAAATACTTTTGGAATTTAAAAATTTACAGCATTTTAAAGTTATATGCTATATAATTTAAAAATGCTTCATTAGGTCACATTGTAAGCTTTAATACATACGTTTCTTATTTGCTCTGAAAATGTAAAAGAAAAAATAGCCGCCCGCGCGATTTATTGTTGAATTCGAAGAATTTTTTTTTTGGCCGAAAAAAAAAAACCGCCTCCCGCCGCCCCTACTTTTTCGTAAACACCGGACGATAAACGTAAAATTTATTTTGCGTGGCCTAGCAATAAAACTTCAAATAAAACCAATCAGTTCTTTTTTAATTTTTGGCACTTATAACGTTTGACAAAATCACTCTTCAATTGTTGTTCGATCTCTCACTCGCTTTATCTCACTCTCTCATGTACACATTATATAGAAGTGTATTGACATTGTAAAAAATCTCATGAGTTAGTCTTTCTTATGCGGCAGAACTTACAGCTGTAACTGTAATAGTTTCTTGGAAAGACTTGTTGGCCACCCTGTTTGTACAAGTACCGCATTATGGAATAGTTAATATAACTATGGACTATATTCAAAGCTATAATATACGAGGTCTGTTTAAAAAGTATGGCCACTCAGGAGGCTTCTCCCTCTATTTTCAATGTAATTTTCAACTTATTACTCTCACTATATTCTTGATACGAAACGTTCGCATGAAGAGTTTTCTTCAGTGTGTCAAGAAAATGGAAGCCTCGAAATTGGAATTCTAACGTGAAGTTCTCGAGAGACTGAGGAAAAGAGTTCTTCGAGTGAGAACAAGCATTGCCGAAACTTGGATGCTGCATCACGACAACGCACCTTGTCATACAATTTCTGGCCCAAAAAAGGCATTTCAATGGTACCTCAGCTTCCCTACTCCCTTGATTTTGCGCCATGTGACTTTTTCCTCTTTCCCATGTTGAAACGTTACCTCAAAGGACTAGATTTTGCCTCTGTGGAAGTAATTCAGGAGGCCATAACGGACCAACTGAAAGTGCTTACACCTCACGACTTCCCTCGCTGTGTGGCCTCTCAAGGGAACTCTTTTGAAGGTAATAGATTGAGTTGTAAATGAGAATTAAATAGTTTTAGGGAAACAGTCTCATTGCTTTTTAAACAAAGCTCGTAGTTAACATTATACGGCAGAAACCTAAGCAGACGATTATACAATTCCAAGAAAGCCAATCCCCAATCAGAGAATAATATAATATATCGTAATTCAAGTGCCGAAAATAAAATAAAAACGATTTTAGAGGAAGTTTTATTATTAGCAATATTTAATTAAATCTGTTCACTTGAGGAAAAAGACAACATAAGGAAACTCGTACTCATTATGTTCGGTTTTTCAGGCAAGCGCCTTAACCATTTATAATAACCTACTATTTAGGTATATAAGCGGCGTCATGACCTTTGATCTGGATTTTAAAAAAAAAACGAAGGTTTGTTGACATACACTGTTTTAGACAAGTTACTTTTCGACATAGCCCGTTAATCTGTCCAATTTATTCGCGCGTTTACGTGCAATAGTTTTGAAGTTACGCGCTCAATGCATTAAATGAAAGGTTTTCGTTCTGAGAGTGGTGGTCTCCGGAATAAGGGCGTAAATGCAGAAATCAAGTCTTTGAGAAGATGCAATTAATATTAATTAACGGCTCATGTGCCCGAGAGCCCTGGATTAGAAGTTAAGTAGTCTCGAAAGTTCGGATTCTGCTCCAGCATGGATGTTTGTATTTCTCCTTTACTAACCATTCGGAAAGCAACGGAAGACCATCATATTAATTATTCCTTGTTCACTAGTAATGTAATCAACTGGGGAGGGGGGAGGGGGAAACTCCGAAATGGAGAAATCACAAATGAGTTTTCTTTAAATATCGAATATGTTCTCTGAAATATACGAAACTTCGTGAATGCGTCGAAATAAAATTTATTTTCTTCACATTTCTTTCAATGCTTCATTCACCGCGTGTTTCTGGTTTTTAAAAGACCCACTTGGGGGCAGATGCCATTCTCCTGGATTGTATTATTACTCATACAATGCAACACTTTCTCCTCTGAAAGATGTGAAACCAACTTTTGGAAATGCATTCCTTTTGAGTTTTAAGAACGCAGTTTCGCTGTTTTCTTGCGATTCTAGCCAGTGTATAGGTAATACGATACGGCAATTCACAATTTCTTTTAGAAGGAAGGCAAAGACTATTAGCGAGATAGGGATTTCCCTCTTCTTTGGATCTTCATTTGGTAATTTCCAAGGGAAAACGCTTTCACTTCATGAACGTTGATCTAAGAGATAAGGTGAGTGGGTGGGTGGGTGGAAACGGTGGTGTGATGGTGACGTTGTCCTCGGGATCCCCTCGTCGTTGCTCGCGGCTCTGTTGCGTTCCTCTTTGGACAACAGATGGTTCCACAAAGGCTACACCTCCCTCACCCCATCAAACGCAATTGTTGTCCTTGGAAGAGGAGTTGAGGGGTCGTCGTCCACCGCTCGAGACTATTTCGTGACCCTCTGAAGGTTTGTCTCGCACTTCATCAAACTACATTCTTGTCCCTCTCTCTCCCTCATTTTCCAAATGAATAGACCTTTTAAAAGAATTTTGCGTTCCATTAAAATGTATTTTAAATTCCGAATGAGTTGTGGCTTTTAATATAGTTTCAGGAAAAATGTATCTTATTTGGTTTTATTATGTATATGTATAAATATTTTTGCCGGTAAATTCAGTCGCTATCTCACGTGGGGGATTTTGAGTCGGCGTCATTTGTCCTCCCTGTCGAAGATGCATCCTCCGCTTGTCTTTCTTTGTTCTTCCGCCGATGGCTGCACCGGAGCAATCATTGCGTGGGGGTGCAAATTGAGCCCTACCTCATGACAGAATTTTCCCAGCTGTTCTTCTTTCCCCTCCCCCTCTTTCTCTTCTTGCACCCGTCATCCTCCTGCAAATGTTGATAGTGAAGCGCCAGTGAGCAAGTTCTTTGCGAAGTATTTTTAAGCCAGGAACAGAACACCCACTGCCGCATTGATTTTTGTAAATGATTTTTATTTTTCCCTATCGGTCTCTTGCCTGAGCCATGTTTGACATCGGGTGCCAACTTCCATTTTTAGTGCGACTCCCCTCCCCTTCCCCCAGTGGCCTTCTTGTTCTCGAAAGAAAATAAAAAAGCGATTTGAGAATACTGAACCCAGGTCTGAACTATAGGGGGGAGAAGGATCAAAAAATAAAGATTTTGTGCATGAGAGTTTACTCAAATATACTTTTGAGCTTTTAATAAACTACTCTTTAAATTCGCCAAAGCATCGCAGCGAATTCTTCCATCTTCGGAGGTAAGCTCTTTATTTTTGTTATATATTACGAAATTCTGAATTGAAAATTAATATTATTTTTAGAAAATTAATATTAAAGTATCGCACTAGTGCAATTTGTTTGCGCATTATATATGTGTATACGTTATTAAAATGAAATTATATATTTTATTAACATTGAGCTGAATTGGTTAGATATGGTGTTCATTGGCCTGATTTATGGATCGCATTTATATGTGGAATGCATTGTTTTATACTGTCTGTTATTGGTTTACGGATATCTCTCTCTCTCTCTCTCTCTCTCTCTCTCTCTCTCTCTCTCTCTATCTATCTATCTATCTATCTAAAGGCCTCTCCCAATCTTTTATTACATAATCTCTCGTCCGCTACAATTTCAATAAATTAAAAAAAAAAATAAAAATTGCTTATAATTTTTCGTCACCACTGATAACAATGTAGCTCACGAAAAATACAGGTCCCGGCACTGAAAAAACCTGACTAAAATAGGTCTAGCAACAATCCAACCTTCATTGTTTCTGACAAACGAAAAAAATACTGATTTTTATAATCCAAGATGTAATCCTACAAGGTATGGCAATTAAAAAATACCCGGACAGAGGTTGCTGAGTAAAATATAAACAAAAATTCAACATGTCAAAACACGGTTTGTATGAGTCACCTATCGCACTGCAGCTGCATATATTTTTTTTTGGTAGCGTAACGGACTCGTGTCCGACGCATGTCGTCGAGAAAAAAATACGGAATACGCGCTTGCATTAAATTCTACGTAAAGTTGGGTAAATCGGCTACGGAAACACACAGGATGTTGAAAACTGCCTACGGGAATGAAGCCCTATCCCGAATGATGATTATGGGATAGCTTTCGCTTTTAGGATTCAAGCAGGACTTTCTTGTCAACAATTTCTGAGAAATACGAAATCGGATGTAACGTTAGGTATAGCATATTTGGATATGGTTTTCTTTTATAATATATGCTAATTGAAAATAACCGTTTGCATTTTTATAAAATTCTTTAAAGTAAATTATTTATAATACAGTCAACCATTTTATCAATAAAACAGCACCTTGATAATATATCTTCCTCCAGGCGTTCAAACATTCTTTTAGAGATTCTTGAAAATTCTTCTCAATTTAAAATGTTTTTAATATTTTTAAATTTGTAAAATTAATTAGATCTGTTAAGGAGCTGTCTCTTAAATACAAGTTGTATGTACGCATGCTCAGCGTAAAGTGTGATAAGGAGAAGGGGAGGATGCTGGATAAAATTACTCATTACATTCACCTAAGCTTTTTTTTTATACCAAAACCACTAATAAATTCATTAAAACATCTTCAATCATCTTAAAGTTCAAACGAAATTATTTACTGAATATGAGAAATTTGCCTGAAAATGCAATTTCTTTAACATTGATTTGCAGAATTATTTTTAAATGTTCACGCATAAAGTGAATCTTACTTTACTGAAGATTGCATCTCTTTTGATATAAATGGCATGTAGAGTCCTTCTTCCAGATCGTGACTGGGTGCTCGCTGCTGAAATAAGTTAATATCAAATGGATTATGTCAAAAGATTTATAGTAAGCCTGAAAAAATAACATTCAGAACCGGCTTTATCGAGGAAAAAAACGCACGCAGAAAGACAGCTATGATGGAAACCTCAAGTATGAAAAATTAATTTTTTATTTTTTAAGACTATCGGATGATGTAATTTAGATGCTTGTGATTACAATAGAGCAGAAAGAAGAATGGTGCGGAGGATAAAAAAAAAAAAAGCACAAGGCGTAACGCAATAAACAGCTCGTCACGGCTACCAACTAAACTGATGTAGTTAGTTAATATTTTAAATGAATATACGTAGCAGTTTGATTAAAATGTTTAGTTCAGCCAATTGCGCGGATTTACACTTTCGTGCACACTTTTTGCCAAACGTTCATGATTTTCATTGTAAGTCACCCAAATGGGTGGATTTAGAGTTTCGTGCACGATTTTTGCCAAACGTTCATGATTTTCACCGAAATGCATCCACATAGGTGGATTTACACTTTCGTGCACACATTTTGCCAAACTTTCAAGATTTGCTTGACATGCACCCACATAGGTGGATTTACACTTTCGTGCACACTTTTGGCCAACGTTTATGATTTTCACTGAAAGTCATATATTGCGCAGTTGATTTCATCTCATGAGTATTATGGGTTTCATGGAGACTTTTAAATCAAGACCACGGACGAACATATCGAGAAACTTGGAATATTAATAGAAATAGCAAGAACTGTGTAAATGATAGGGAAATCTTCAACAATATTAAATAGGAGATATAATATCAGTGTATTATATGGCCAAGAGATATGGTTTGAAATATAAATTGTGCTCAAAAAACTTATCCCCAAAGTATTCACAAAAGTAGTTTGAAAAGTTGCATTAGTGGAGAGAAAGTGGCATGAAACTCAACGATAATGGCCCTATAGCCAACGACGAATTACGAAAATCAATCCTACTACATTCTGCTGAATCAAGAAATTAGCCCAGAGATTAGATTCAAGCGTCATTCCAAATTTTTGTTAAGATCCACGTTCGATCAGAACGAGATCTGGGGATTGCGATGGCCATTGAGGAAGACTAAACTCGTCTTACGCTTATTGAACCCAGTCGAACATGAATCGAGCCTTATGGTATGGAGCATTATGTTATTGAAAACGGCCTTGTCCTACAGGGAAGGCGGAACATGAACGGGTGAACCTGGTCGGAGACGCTCTGGCTTTAACGTTTGCTTTGTGGGGATCAGTGGGTCTAATGTTTGCCACGAAAAAATTCCTCTTCCAATGATCGATGGAATCATCTACCCACATGTTAAGGTTGTGATTGCATATGAAGAGCCACTCGTTTCGTGCTGTTGGCACAATACCTTGACTCTTCCATTTACAAGTTTCAAAAGGAATTGAAATATGTCAGGCCATGCAGTGTTCTTCCAGTCGTCTTCAGTAAGATGGGGGCGTTCACAGGTTCACTGCATGAGAACTTTCTGTCATCGAGAAGATGTTTCCGACCACAGGCCTTTTTTTTTTTGTTTCCTGTCATTTTCGATAAACTCTAGCAAGCAAAAAGCTATGGGTTTTAGAGAATCTGGATCCTGTGTGCCTTGCGCAGACTCATGTCTCTTTCGAAGTCGTTCATTTCTATTACATGCCCTTACGTTTGCCCATCCTGCAACCGGTAACTCAGTAACATGATCTCGTTACAGGACTAACCCACTTTTTTGGGAGTTGTAATTGGCCAGGAGACCAAAAAAAAAGGTCCTTAACTTCTTTTTCGGACAGGCTTTAGTCAGAATTTTTGGTGATTGTCCTAGTAGTCGTTGAAAAACGTTTCTTTGTAGCGTTACATCTAAGATGGTTGAAAATATGAACTTGTGTAAAATGTTTATTTCATGGTGCATTCATTAAAATGGCGAAAAAAATCTCTCTGGAACTGATTAAATAAGAGTGGAGGAGTTGATTGAGAAGGGTGTGGTCTATCAACTACAAATTAGATCTGTTTTGTCATTCTGTTTCCTGTCGTGTGTGAAATAGCTTTTATAGGTCAGAAGATAAAAAAAAAAAAAAAAAAATCTCCACCTCATCCACCGATCCTTGCTTTCTTTTCGTTCAGTTTTTCCCTCCCGACCTCCGCGCTCTCTTCTCCCTCTTCATGTTATTATATTCTGTAATAACCGAGTAAATAGCTTTTGCGTGATTTACCGAAAGTTAATAATTGTAAACACCAGGAAGTGAGACCGGTGTGATCGATCTCCCCTAACATGAACACACCTGTGTGTGTTTGTCAGGTGAGGGAGCGACGGAGGGAGGAACACCCGTGAACGATTTGGCAAAAAAAAAAAAAAAAAAAAAACTAAAAAAAAAAAAACAGGAAAATATTTTTTCCTACAGAGGTAAATAATTAATGAACCGGTTCCGACGTTATCTTGCTTTTATTCAGATTATGTTTTATTTATTTATTTATTTATTTATTTATTTATTTATTTATTTATTT
>JAHWFO010013951.1:1493104-1518972 GCA_023313115.1 Rhysida immarginata
TTTATTTATTTATTTATTTATTTATTTATTTATTTATTTATTTATTTACAATTTCCATTCTCGTTATGATTTACGTACGCGAATTTATGACTTGTATGAATAATTTACCTCTTTAAATATTGTTTTTTTTTTCAAGGTATGAGTAATTATTTTAAAAATTGGTAGGTTTTTATTCCCCTCCCCTCTGTTCCAAACAAAAAAAGTAACTCCATAAAATTTTAAATAAAACAATTTCGGTTGATTTTCCACGTATCCCTTATTTCTATTTTAGAAGCGCAAGTTGCCTGCCTTCAAAAACTGTGCTGGTTATTATTGATTCACTCTTTTTGTTTACATTCAGTCAAATAAATACCGAGAATTTTTTTCAATTAAAAAAGCACGCGTAAAAGGTATGAATAAAATGTTTTTCTTGTAAGACGGCACCAATGCACCTAATTGTCACGAAGAATTTTGGCGCCATCTGTTAATCATTTTATTTACAGCTATTGATTTTGTTTGTCGACCAAAAGTATGCTCTACAATTTTGAAATGGATAAAAATATCGCACAAAGAGTCTGCCTAAATTTTTATGTAGCCAACGACATTTTTTGAAGCGTTGGAAAGGCCAGGTTCGTGGAAGAACAATTCTTGGATTTTGCACAACGATAATGCGCTGTCCCACACATCGATCCTTGAACGTGAATTTTTGACCAAAAGCTCTCAACGAATGTCATTCGTCAGATTTGGCCCCGTGTGATTTTTCCTGTTTCCCAAACTCAAATCACCGTTCGTGGAAGACGTTTTGGGCCCGTAGAACCGAATTCACAGAAGATATTGAATGCAATACCGGAAAGTGGCTATAAGAAGTGTTTCGAGGACTAGATTATTCGTTGACATCAGTGTATCGCATTAAATGGGGCCTAGTTTGAAGGCCCCATATTTTGTGTTCAACTGAATAATTCCCGCTATTTATTAGGAGCTTTAGCATAAAAGCTACTTATAAGAATGCGCCCTTGGTCTGTACGTTTATCCGGCCGGACGTCCTGCCGTCCGCCGTTTGCACGATAACTTGAAAACGGATTAACTTTTTCAAATTCTGTTTTCAGAAATATGACCATAAAAGTCTTAGCTCAGCCGTAGCCAATTTTTCAGGATTTTTCGTGGTCCTCTTCAAGTCGAATTCACGTGCTAAAACAGTGAGTGTAAATAATACCAAGATAATGGCATGTCATATAACAATCGATTTGTCAAGAATGAATACATTGTTACTTTCTGTTCATCTTTTAAGCATTAAGCGTGGTTCCCACATGCGTAAAAACAACGGCAGAAACCACAAAGCAGAAAATTTTTATGATATCACTTCCTGCTTTCGTCTCTTCTGCCCGACGGAAAAATTCTGCTTTTTTGAGTTGGGTTGAGTTCAACTTTTGTGGCACAAGCAGGGCAGAAACGATTGCTCAGCCAATAGAAAACGATCTCTGCAGTGACGTCAGTGTGACGTCCTCTCTCTCTCTCACAAAATAAAAATGTCGGACACTCAGCTCACAAAGGTGAAGAGGCCGAGAAAGAAAATTGACGTAGAAGCGCTAATAGAAGAGGTGCGAAATATATATTTACTAATTAATTAATCAAATTAAATTGAATAAACAACAATTTAATGCAAAAATTCGATGTGATGATTGATGAGGAATGAACGAACTGTGTACGTACTGTGTGCTTTCGAAGCCGACCGTTTAGATCGATCGGCGGCTTCGGTGCAGTGTATTTGTGTTGGGCAAAACTTCTGCTATCTTATCCTTTTGAGTTTCTGCCATTTGGGATACCTGCAGGAGCAGAAAGTAAAAAGGCAGAAAAAAATACGCCCTGGTTTCTGCTCTCTTGTTTTCTGCCAGTGGAAACCACGCTTTAATTACATCGGCGCGCGCACGTGAAAACGCTTTGTCCACGCGCGATTGCTCAAATGCTCATAATCTATACAGGGTGGGCCGTAAGTCGCGCACCAAAGCATTTAAAACAATTCTGATAATAATAAACGGTATTTTATTATAACCAAGCTTAACTAATGAACTAAGAAACACGTTGCTGGTACAATCACAAATGCTCAAAATGCTCGCCATTTGCTGATTTTACATTGTTTCACATTACACTTCACGTAATTCTTTGGTGCGCGACTTATGGCGCACCCTGAATTTTTTAATCTATACGTATTGGTTTTATAATGTCAGTCCGTCCAACACCACCGAGAGAGAAGGCCTGCGAAAAATGGTGTATACATTGTTATGTATACATTGTTACATCATCATCAAGCGGCTATTGTTAACGTATTTCTACCAATGACGTATATTAAAGATAGACTCCGAAGCAATTGTTGTTACTTGAAGCAAATTGGGAAGCTCCATGCCCAGAACTGTCATGGCCGAAAGTGAGTGAAGATGATGCAAAATACTTGGCTAAACATGAGAGTAGCTGATTAATAATTCTTTCACACGCCGATCACGGACAATAAGTTTATCTTTTCGTTTACTTTGTATTTGAAGTATTTTATTATACTGTATTTTATAAACAATTTTTCGATCTTGGTTTCAATTTCAATTGCGTTTCGATCGTCTTTCAGTTATGTATTTTCAATTTTAGTTCCGTATTTTTGATTTATGCTTGTGGAAAATGATTCCTGATCCTTTTTCGTGTCTGTTTGTACAGTTGTATGCAGAACAACTTTGAGGAATGGTTTGAATTAATTATTCCTCGGGCCCAAAATCTTCAAAAACAAAGCAGCCAGACAGATAATTACTCCACGGCTCACTCCTGCCCAGAAATGTCATGGTTCAATTGTACTCTGGTTTGAGTAGACTCTGGCATTAGATCGCATATCGCAACAATGACAGTAGAAGGCGGCGACGACTAAGCGTTTCTACCAATAATGAGCCCTAAATTTGGCCGCTTGATGATGATGTAATAATGTATACACCTTCTGTCCGCAGGCCTTCTCTCTAGGAGGTGTTGGTCCTTCCCTTTCATAATTTCTACATTTTTTAGGCAGAAGGTTGAAATTCGGAATGTAGCTTCCTATGGGCGTGTCCATCTGCACTATTTAGTTTGGTTTTGATTGGTACACTGGGGTCGGAATTACGGGGGTGGGATTCAGAGAGGACATTATACCTGTGCGCTATAACGTTTTGAATTAATCTTAACTTAATGGCAACTGGAATGAATTAATTTAACAAGTTCTGAATGTAGAAT
This sequence comes from Rhysida immarginata, assembly GCA_023313115.1. NCBI lineage: Eukaryota > Metazoa > Arthropoda > Chilopoda > Scolopendromorpha > Scolopendridae > Rhysida > Rhysida immarginata. Next base: position 1,496,324 of record JAHWFO010013951.1, read on the forward strand.
TTCACGTTATTCAAACTGATTTCTATTGGAAAATCAATAACACTCTTCTCTCTTGCACGCAAGCAGTGCTTTTTTGTTCGGGTACCATATCTTAAATTCCCGGTACATAGAAATTTATTTGTAGCTAAGAAAGAGGAATAGTGTTACTGCATACATTAGCCAATGAATTCGAAGCACCTGTTTAATATTTATTGGAACCCTCACTTGCACATCAGTGGAAGACCAGCTGTTCACCAGACATTCCCTTAGTTCCTTGGAAGAGGATATGTCATACTAACATGTCACAAACATTCTCTGTGGAGTTGAGATATGCGCTCTGGGGCGGCCAGGGTAAATGACGGAAATCATCTTCGTGCTCGCTAAACCACTACTTAACCAACCGTGCGCGATGAACAGCAGCATTTTTGTCAATGAAAAAGCCGCCGCATGCAGGATAAAAATGCAGCGACGCAGAATGGACTTGGTCGGCAACACTATTTAGGTATTCTGTGCTACACGACCTCCCCCATTAATATCACGGGATCAGTACTACGAGTTGTTTGATAAAGCATGTTGAATATATTACTTCATGGAGCTTCCGCTAAACCCTCTTTCTGCGTATCGTCGGAATATCCGTGATTTCTCAGGCATGACCTTCTTCCAGTCTTCATGTGTCCAATCATGACGTTCCAGACACCACTGTAGACAAACTTTTCTAATTTTTGCAAAAATCAGAGGTGTTAGTATAGGCTTGTGACTGCCAATTTGGATCCGCTTCAATTCCCGGCGCATGGTTTTGCAGGTCCAATACAATGAAAGACCCATCATCTGATCATCCTTTTCCCCCATGCTGATCAGTTATGTGCTTAGATCACTCAACTCCTTCTTAAATAGGTGATAAGTATACGATATAATCATATGATCTCAACCTATTTTGCATAATAATAAATTAATACAAATGTGTACAAATGTTTCACACTAGTTTCTAGTGCATTGGTCAGTGTGTTTAATACAGTTGAAATATATATTTTCTTATTTCTTGTCTTTATGAGTTCATTCAGGCGGCCTTAAGTGGAATTATTGCCATTTTCGTAATAATGCCTATTTAGGTCTTTTATAATATTTCAGAAAATTTTAATTAGAATTTCAATTCGATCAAAACATGCATATTCATGAAACGAACAATAGATTCCTTCAAGATGGTCTATCCATTTTAAAACAGTTACACAATGTCTTCGAAGAAACTCATTCCAAAGGGCAGCGACCTCTTTTGAGATAGAAAGTTTTGCGTAATGAGAATTCCAAAATAGCATTCCTTTACTTAATTATAAGCTTCGTGAGATGAATTAAACTGAGAATGAATGCACAGGATTTGAAATCAATTTTTTTATTTTGTTTCAAATGAAAATGCAGACCTGACAACCAAAATTTTTAAAATAATCACGTGTATCTGAAAAGGCAGATTTATTGACATTGTTTTCCACAAATCAAATGAGAAAAAACTATGATAATCACTCATTATGTGAGTTGTAAATAATACTTTGTACTCAATATCATTCCTGTGCTCTAATGAAACTTAGACTATGTGATCAAAATTTTCTGGACTCCCCTCCAAAACAATATTACGATTGGTGCATTATGGGTCGCACAACATACTTCAGCGAGTTTTAACGCTGTGCGATCACAATGTCAGTGAAACCGCCAAATGGTAGGCCAAAGAAAATGACAGACAGATCGTCGAATGCTAGTGTATGTGACATGATGCAGTCGGACGTATTCAGCTGAAGCGATTGTGAAAGTCTTCCGAAATGCTACCAGTACAACTGGATGTTGATCAACTGGAACTGAGCACCCTAGGTTTGCATGGTCGTGATGCTGATCATAAGCCCCTGATCATCATAATCAGTGTTCAGCGACATTTGGGTCTGCAGCAAAGCTTTCGAAAAGCGCTTACAGACTCAGGTTGTATTTTTTCATTTTATTTTCTGTCTTTTTCTTTTTATGTTTTTTCATTTCCTGTTTCGTTGTGGAAAAAGAGTTTTATTTTTTTCTTAAGTTATACATACATTATTAACCATAAATTTGTAAAATATAATGATTTAAATGTTTACTGATAACCTTTCATAATTTTAATATGATAGTCATTTCCAAATTACCTATAAAATTATTTTCTAATGATGTTTATTTTTTCCCCTCACTCTGACAATTGGGAACACAACAATATTTAACCATAGCAACAACAATTAAAATTTTCATTTACGATACAGCCAACAAATGCCGTTAACACGTCCGGTATCTGCCATATGCATTTTGTAAAAAAAATCAGTGACGTTTAGTGGCAACCAATCACAATACAAGGGATAAAGGTGAATTAACCAATGCATGGAGAAATTTTCAAAGGGTTCATGGTTGTAGCTGCATATTGTGTTCTTGGTAAGCTCAGTTGCACACGTTTAAATGAACTCTGCCTACTTCCAACAGAAGGTAATGGACCCAATTTACCATCAAAAAATTACCCGTCCCCACGAAACCGACATTCATCGAGTCCACATCCATATGGATAAGGCGTGGAGCCATATCTCACGTTCTTTACTGGCCTAATATGTAGAAAAAGAACAGGAACCGGAATCAAGGTGATCCCATTTTCACCCATCCCGGTTAAGTTCCTAGATTCCTCGTCCATAGCTAGATTCCTGTGGCTTAGAACTTCTTACAAAAGAGCTTGGAAACCATCGACCTACAACGCCAAGAGACTAAAAAAGTGGGAGATGAGGTGTGGAGCATTATCCTTCTTGCAACGCCTCGTAGAAGCTTCTTACAATAGAAACTGCGATATTGTGATATTGTACATAATAGATTGAATACAACAGAGGTGGAGGAACGGTATCTCTTAGAGAAGCCGAAGGTCAAAATTGTTTAATTTTAACTGCTTCAACACTCTGTAAATTAAAATCATTTTGAAAATTTTGAAAATTTTGCGTGTCCGTGTAATTCTTTGCTTCCGCAAGCGAGGAATTTTTGAAAATTTATAATCGCCGGAAGGCTCTTGGATACACTGTAAAATGGAAGTTTTAAATTAATGCTTTCGTTGTTTATTTGTTTACTCATCAGTGCTTTCAATTTGTCCCGAAAGGAGCAAGTTGCTTTTAATCTCAAAAAAATAAATAAATTGCAATGTGGTAGGGGGAGAAGGTAAAGAAAAAACTGAGAGCTCGGAGGCGGTCGTCTTGGAGGATTGGCTTTTGTTGCGAGGCAGTGTCAACGGTTGTTTGGTATTTTTGCATCAGTGAATAAATTTCGTCCGTCTCTCTCTCTCTCTCTCTCTTCGTGTGTGTATGTGTGTGTGTTGTAGCAAACCGATAGTTGGAACGGAGAATTAGAGGCTCAGGTTCTTTTATTCCCGGGGCTTCTGGCCGTTGTCAGCGAAGATGCGGGCGGCAAGCTCCTTCCACCGCTCGGCTTGCCAAGTCCACCCACTTTAGCACTGAGAATTTGTTAACCAATACTCGGAGGGCTCCATCGACTGCATTTCTATCAGACAGAAACGATCCTCTCTCTTTTCCATCATCCCCCACCTCTCTCTCTCTCTCTCTCCTCTAACAAACCAACTATATACCTTTTTCACTTCGAGTCTGCCTGTCTGTTTCTCTACCTCCTCCTCTCTACACACATCTCTCTTCTCACGTGGACAAATATTTACTTTGACAACAGCGCTCTCGTGGATTTGCTTTGTAAATGTATAGAAATTGGTGCGCCAAGAAGGACGCGAAGAAAGGAAAGAGAGAGAGAGAGAGGGAGGAGGGTGTTGGGAGAGAAGGGAAATGATCTTGCGACGAAAATGGCCACCCACGCCTTGAGGGGACACGAAGAGAACCTTTCCGATAAGGAACCATCTCTGTTGTCCAATGAAAATATAAGGAAATAGAGAGTGAGGGAATTTTTTGGGGGGACTTGAATCTTTCTCTCGTATATGCTCTTCAGCGTTTATTATCCGTGGCCAAGAAGAAGCAGCAACGATTTCACCTGGAGGAGGAGGAAGTTTTCCCCGCCGTCGTCTTTATCGCCGCAAAATCATCCCGTCCGCCTCTTTCCTTGTCAGATTTATACATTCACGGTCTTTGAGGCGCCTTTATGGAGATAGTCCCCTTGTTGCATCGGTTATTCGCCAATAATAACACGTGTAAATTTAAGATAAAGGCTCAATTTGCTTTACTGTACCCTTGAGGGAAACGGCTTCTATAGTTATGTAAAATTTTAGCGTATATTTAACAGTTAATATTTTTACCCTCAAAAAGGAGTAGCAAAAGGGTTATATTTACATTCTCCAGAATTGCAGGATTTAGTCGATTAGATTTGCCTGAATGATTGTTATTCCGTTCGATTTCCGAGGCGTAATAGAGAAAAGTTTAACCAGTTTCGTGTTTCATTTGCTTCAAGACCTTCAGATCTCAAGAGAAATGGAATTCGATGAAATTGGCCATGTTGGTTCAGTAATCACTCTAGATATCCCCTTCGGTTTCGCCCTCTCTTTCGTACACTCCTTTGCATTTCTGCATAATATATTCCAGAAATTAATTGAAATTTATTTATTACAAAGTGCACTTTACATGCACTGGACAAAGAAATAGACACATGCGTGAAATGTACATAATTTTTTTAATCCGTTATTATGCAAAATAGCTTGAGGTCATGTGATTCTAGCGTCTACTTATTTCAGAAGGAAAAACCAGGGCCATGATTGAAACAACGAAGCGTCTGATTGAATTCTCGAAAATTGCGATATCCAGAACATTATTCAACCGTTGGAAAAATGATCCTTAATAGGGTTGTCAATATTACCGGATTTCGTATCACCGGTAATTCCGAAAAGGTAAATCTCAATTACGTAACTATCAGTGGGGAAAAATGTGGGACTTGAAAAATGTAGCAAAGTAAGCTATTTGAAGATTAGTTTTATTGATATTCATAACAGTTCAAAAATACTTCAAATGTAAATGTGAAAATAAACATCAGACACTTTTTCGCGTACTACAAAATTACAATAACTGCCTAGATTTAAAAAGATAATATTAAACATTAAACAGAATTTCCAGTTTAAGTTAACGGCAGTGAGTAAATTAAAAATTACAACAATTGAAATCCGACTCAAATCCTGGCGTAAAAACTAGCCAGTTAGAAAATTAAAGCTAATTGGAAAATTAAAGTTAATTGTAATTAGCATTCTAAGCATGGGCATAATAATCTAGTTTGTCCTAGATTCCACTCAGAACGATATTCCATATTTAATAAAAGTCAATAATGAATTTAATCCTTCTTGAAAACGACTGCTTAGCAACCGCACTGGTCCATCAAATAACGTCTTCAACTTTTAACAATAACATCAGCCAAAACAAGATTCTTCAGTCTATTAAATGCTTTACAAATTATATAACATTAAGCGCTATAGCGTCATTTACTTTCTGTTTTAAACGTATAGCGTGTTGTACACGAATCTTGTGCAAAAGTATCTTCTACTTCTGCGGCCTTCTCACTTTCTCCATTAAACAACGGTGACCCCGTCGTGTGACCCTTTTGTCGGGAGGATTACTGGAACCCGAATATTGAACTGGTCGTCTGGAACGAGCGACGCAGTGGGAATTTCTATCAGGGTAGATAAAATAAATGCAAGGATTAATAATTTGCAATACGCATATCATACAACAGATAATTATGCAAAAGGTAAAACTATTCAAATAGGAAAATTCTAATTGCGTGCTAATAGTGAACAACTCACTGCAAGGAAATAAATTAAGAGCCTCGCAACGCGCTACGCAATTTTCACCGGTGATATGCGTGCTTATGCTGCTACCTCTTTTACTCAGATATTTTTCCTGCTCCAGCGCAGGCACGGAAAGCAATTATATTTTGCTCAATGCTTCTCCGTTCGGGCTGATGCCTTCTCCAAATTCGTTCGCCTCTCCTCGGAAATCGCTACCGTCCTCGGGCCTCTGTTGCCTCTCTATGTTCGGGACCTTTGCGTACTCCAACAACGACACAGCTGCTCCTCCTTTCTTCTCGTGGAGCTTCACAATTTCCTTTTTAGATGACGTGTTACTTTGCCTATCGTCCAAGGCAACTCTAACTTGCGATAACTCCGGTGCTTTCAACTGCCCTTCCCCTTGTGGCGCTCGGGGGGTGAACTCTTCTCGGTTCCCGCGGAACACACGGCAGCGTAGCCTATTCACGGCTTTTCTCTTAGGATAAGATGTAAATTCTCTTACTTCTGCCCGCATGCCCGTCTAGAAGCACCCCTTGTCTGCGAGTTCCTGGGAAGCGCGTCTCCACACCGACGTTTAGGATTTTCGTCTTCACGCATCGAAAACCTAACTTGTTCTCCCCTTCTCTCTCTCTCTTCTCCTTTCCACGTCTCCTCTTCACATTCTCTCTCTTTCCTATTGGCTCTCTCCTCGTCTCTCCTCTAACCACCGTCATCTCGCCAATCTCTCCACATATTTCCTGTCCTCTTTCCTTGTTATCACATTTACTCTGTGCTTGTTACTCAGCGCTCCATCCTTTGGACTTCGCTTCCCTTCCGTCGTCTGCTTTCGCTCTCTCTCTTTTCTGTGTTTGCCTTTTCACGCGAACTGGGATTTGGGAGGCTTTTAAACTGACTCCTCCCAGATCTTGCGACACAGCAATACCGGTAACAAAACATCTTCAAGAAATACAATTACATACTTCTGGTTATTAAGTAGCGGAAGAATGGAGCTACTTATTGGTTTCACAATGTCTGTCTGTCCGTCCATCCGTCAGTCCGTCCGTCCCCTTCATAATTTCCGCATTTTTCGAGATAGAATGTTGAAATTCGGAATGTAGCATACTATGGGCATGTGCACCTTCACTATTTAGTTTGATTATGATTAGCCCACTAGGGTCGGAGTTTCGGAGGTAGAAATTAGAGTGGACTAAAAGGTCTACGTGTATTTATGCATATAAAGGAGTGAAACTTGGTATTGCGATTCCTCTAAGTAAGATCTTCATTACCATGAAGTTTGGGCCAAATTGTCCCAATTGGGTCGTATTGTGGGGGTGGCAGTTACTTGGTCTTATAACTATGGCAACATAAGACATGTGATGTATCATTCGATCTGAAATGATGAGAAACGAAAGAAGATATGGTTCTTTTACACTTTCTAAATACTACATTCGAGAAAATCAATTTTACGATTTAAAAAATTGAGGAATGGGAGTTAAAAAGTGAGATAAAAGAGTTAAAATAGATGATCTCAGGGCTTCCGCTACTTTCTTATACCTTCCTCGGGAGGATTAATTTCTTGTTGCAATTACTACTATTAATAAAATAAAATCTTTTCGTCAATTTTTTATATACAGGGTGTTTCATAATTGGTGTCCCGTGTTTAGGTCCAAATAACGACTCAAGGGGAACAGATTGGGGGGAAATGAATATTGATCATTAGGTTTTAATGTCCCCTAATTCAGAATAAAAACATTTCGCGTCCCTGGGGGTGAAGGGGTAAATTTTGAAAATTGTAATTTTGTAGGGGTAGGGGTTAGACCCCATGTGTTATTTAGAAAGTGAAAACCCGGTGTAGAGCATCATGTAAAATGTGAAAACCCGGTGTAGAGCATCATGTAAAATGTGAAAACCCGGTGTAGAGCATCATGTAAAATGTGAAAACCCGGTGAAAAAATCTCATGTCCGTCCCCCTTATTCGAGTGGGTAAAGTGAAAGATATGGCTAGCTAATGTAGACAAAAACAGAAAAACTCATTAGAAACTTATTAGAACTTTATTACTTATTAGATAACAGTACATTTGAAAATGAATGAGAATGAATGAGTCGTTACCCTGAAAAGCTAATGGTCTTGACTTCACTCTATGCAAATTTGCTCACACGAGCAGTCGAAGAATAAGTGGCATCTCAGGGAATATCCTTTGTCTTCAGTTGTCAATGCTCCTTGTACAGTAGATAGAACGATCTTCAGTCTTCCATTTTTTCAAATTTTTTTTGTTCTGCTGTGTGTGGAAAATAGGTTGCTCGCGTTGCTGTTTTTATTCACAACGTTTACCAGTTTCATCAATTACTGATGTGACCTGTACTTACTGTCTACTGTACAGTATGGCCAATGCGTACACTTCTGAGCACTACACCGAGATACTAATAATTTACGGCGAATGTGGTCGAAATGCTACTGCAACTGCCCGCGAGTTTTAACCGTCGTTTTCCTCAGGCGCCTAGAGTTAATAAAAACACCGTTCTGCGCCTAATAAAACGTGCAAGTACCACTGGAAGGTTAGTAAGAAGTGCAAAATATCAATCTCCACACCTCGCTACATAACTGCTGATGTCGAAATAGACGTATTAGCTTATGTAGCCTCTAATCCGAATGGAATTTTGCGAACTGCAAGCATTGACTGCTACCTACCAATGGTAACAATTTATCGAATTCTTAGCAAGCACCATTTCCATCCGTACAGATACTTCCTTCTGTAAGGTCAGCACCCAGGTGATGCAGAAAAGCGGGCCGACTTCGCAGATGCCATGCTTCTGAAGATAGATGAGGATCCCGATTTTTTAAAACATGTATTGTGGAGTTGTCAACCGTCAGAATGTCCACCACTGGTCGGATGTTAATCCACATTCAGTGCGACCTCATCACCACCAAGTACGTTGGTCGGTAAATGTATGGTGCGGAATACTAGGCGACCGAATTATTGGACCTGTATTTATTGATGGCACCTTGACACAGTCCGCTACTGTAACCTGTTACGGGAACACGTGTTTGAAGAGCTTAACAACTTTCCACTAGCTGCGGTACCTAATATATGGTTCCAACAGGATGGTGCCCCTGCTCATAAATCTGCCCGTGCCAGGGATTTAATTCAAGCCACGTTTCCCGACCAGTGGATTGGAACCAATGGTTCAATAGCATGGCCACCACGGTCACCAGATTTGACACCCCTAGATTTTTTCCTGTGGGGCTACTTGAAGGCTCAGGTTTACGCCACTCCACCTCCAGATCTGGTGGATTTGCAAAACCGAATCATTTGCGCAGTGCGCTCTGTTACCCCTTCAATGTTGCATGTATACAGAGATAAGCACATGCAGCGTCTGGAGACATGCATTGTGGTCGATGGCGGCCACATTGAACATTTTGTTTAAATTTTTTTTATTTGATTTCCCATCAAGGTAGATGGGCCAAACTTTCGTTTTTCATTTTACAATTTCCCAATGACGTTTACAAAGACTGTAAACTGAGGAATGCTTCTCCGTATGAACACCTCTACGTCCGTTTTTCATATCACATTTTACATTTTTTACATTTCCCATTTCCCATGTACAGTTTTCAAATTTCATAATGTTTTTCCTGGGGGGAAAAGCCCGGTCGAGTTTATTAGCTTTTCAGGGTAACGACTCATTCATTCTCATTAATTTTCCAAATGTAGGCCCTACTGTTTTCTAATAAGTATGGGTTTTGTCCACATCGGCTAGCCATACCTTTCACTTTACCCACTCGATAAAGGGGGCAGGGCATGAGATTTTTTCACCGGGTTTTTTGCTAAACCCACATTTTACTTGATGCTCTACAACTTTCTAAATAACACATGAGGTCTAACTGCTACCCCTACAAAATTAAAATTTTCAAAATTTACCCCTTAACCTCCAGGGACGCGAAATGTTCTTATTCGGAATTAGTGGACATCAAAACCAAATAATCAATATTCATTTTCCTCCCACCTGTTCCCCTTGAGTCGTTATTTGGACCTAAAGACGGGACACCAATTATGAAACACCCTGTATATTTTATTTATATTATATAAATAAGTTGCATTTTGAACATTAAAATGAACTTTTAAGAAACTTAAGTTCTTAATAGTGGTGGGAAACTAAGGAGGAAAAAAGGGAAAGAGTTCGTAAAGCATTCTATTATTGAAAAAGAAATTTACAGAAAAAGCCCATCTGCGGAAGATTCACATTTATTATTTTATTATCTATTTAATTTTTATGTGCATACACTGTATGCCAAATCAATGAAGGATTTTGTAAAAGAGTAAAGTTATTCCGAGTCAGTTTTAAAATATCGTATAAAGGCGTCACGAACAAAACATCTTTCGACACTAAAAGAGTTTGTAAATGAATCGGCGAACAACTGAACCAAATCGGTGAAGCCATCAGGAAACACACTAGAAGCCAAACCGCTGTTCCACAACAGGGTTTTTATTCATAAAGCATGAATACGTATTTCGAACGCTAACAGCTTATTTTTCAACATGACTCAAGCGGTGAAGCCATTATTCAAAACGGAAAGGACAACTAATCATACAGCTTTGAAAATATTTCTGTGTTAACCAAGATTACTAGTAAAACGACAAAGACCACCTAGAAGAGTAACCTCCAGAATATGCTGTTTAAAAGAAAGCCTATAATGTATTCAAACAGCACACCCAAATCATAGATAGTTGAAACCGTCATGCTCATAAAAGAGAATTTACAAGAATTGTTCGGATATGATTCTGAAAGCACTAGTAGATTCCACGGACTGCGTGAGTATTGTTGCCGACCAAGTCCATCCCACTACTGCATTTTTATCCTATATGTGAAGACTTCTTCATGGACGACAATGCTACTGTTCGCGCACGCTTGGTTCAGCAGAGTTTAGCGAACGCGAATATGACCTCCTTCAATTACCTGGCCGTCCAATATCCCAGATCCCAAGTCATAGAGAATGTTTGGACATGCTGAAACGACATCTTGGAACGACAGGAAGATCCTCCTCCACCAAATCTGCTAAGATAACTAAAGAAAGTCTGGTGAACGCCTGGTCTTCCGTCGAGTTATAAGTGTTTTAATACCTTATTGGCTTTATGCACCCCGCATATTTGTCGTAATTCGGTCTAAAAGGGTTCCAATAAAATATTAATCAGATTTTTCTTACTGATTATCTTTGGGGCGATTTGACATAGACAGCCCAACCGACTTCTGCCGTGTAAGTTTTTAATGCCATGCAGGCATCATGGACCAGTATCCTTGTAGAAGTTTTAAACCGTTTGTAGACTCAGTACTCAACAGAATATAGGCAATTCTGCAGGCACACTGAGAAGCACCGACGTATTAGGTGGGGGTCTTAATAAATTAGCCGGTGAATGTACATGCACATTTATTCTTTGTAGCGGATGCTCCTAAACGGTTCTTTGATATTTTTTTGTAAAAAAGTTAATAATACAGAATCAGACATGTTTATCGATTGCTTTTCTAGAAATCCCTGAAGGTGTTGTAATTATTTTTTGCATTAAATTCAAGCGTTTTCTTTGATCACCATTTAATCTCGTTCGAAATGGTTCTCACCTTTTTGTTGTTACTGTTGTTGTTTGTGTTGTGTGAGTGGATCTGCGTCTTCATTTTGGCAATAACTCGGACGAGTGCAAATTGATTTTTTATTAACTTGGCAAGTGAACTTCCTGTTGTTGATTTTTCGCCGCGATACTGAGGGCTAAACATGTGTCAATCTCGCCAAGTTTTGCACTCTGATCCAATTAAGACGGGTTTCCCTTCTCGTCTCATCCACCCACTACTTTAGCTTCAAATACAAAAACGCAGTTTCTTCGTTCACCACCATTAAAAGGCTTCGACGAATAATTTGTCCGTTTTGTTGAGAGTAAATAAAAATTATTTTTAAAGTACGTCTTGAAACAGGCGATTAAGAGAAAGAACATTTTAATGATTCGAAGATTTCACTGTTAGGAAATTATTTTCTGTCTCTCTTATTACAATACTTTTAGTATTAGCCCTGTATCGTTCGTTATATATATTATTTAGTACTGCTTAAGCCAATAATCTCTTCAATTGAAACTGCTTTGAGCTACAGTGATTTCATCAGTTCGCGAATTTTTATTTACCTTTTTCTTGGCGACTGGCATGCAATTCAGACCACATCCCTGTCTGCGCAAAAGATATCTTTATCTTTTGGACCATTGGCTTCAGGGTAGGTGGATTTTCCTTTGGATTGCTGCAGTTGGTTTCTTCCGAAGTAAATTTTCTGGATGAACTTAGCAGGAACGCCACATATCTTTAAAACTGCAATTGTGTTGCTTAGTACACGCTTTGACCAAAAAAAATCGCCATCGAATATTCAAAATGCAAATACTAAGAAGCCAGTCATAAGCTTGCTACTGCTGTCATGTGTAAATTTCTACATCAGTACTTCCTTTAACTGTCCTACAAGGGACATAGGGAAACTTGCTTATGCTTATACATTGGCATAGAAGAAAATAAATTTTTATTACTGAAGATTTAATGCTTATATGAAACCAATTGTAGTATATATTTATTTATTAGAGTTAAAAGTACACTAATAAAAATAGTTTACAATTTCTTTAGTTTACAATTGTTGATGAAATGTTTGTAGAAAAAGTTGCACCAAACATTAATGTGTGCAGCCACTCCATATTGTCACCGTGGTAGTTTTGCGAAACTGTGGTGCTGCTGCAGTTTTGGCTGCTAATCAGTTTTGCAGTTTGGGATGTTTATTTAATTTGATTTAAAAGATATTGTAGAACTAATATTATTTAATTTTTTCCTTGTTATATAGTTAAATAAATTGAAATAATGAAATTAAGTACATTTAAAAAATAAATTGAATAAAGAAAATCAAATAGATGCATAATCATAATCATGATTATGGTACACAAAATGTTTCTTTAAATTTATAACTAATTTATTAAAAAGAAATAAACACAGCGTGGTAAAACTCTGTAAAAAAACTGACTTTTTAGATAGAGTGAGAGTGATAATAGGGGCTTAGAAGATGTCATATTTACAGCAAATATGGGGGGGGGGGGAGAAAAAAGTAGGGAGGGAAAGCCAAAGAACTGAAAGAAACTGTAGAAAGGACCCGGATAAATTAGGGAATAATTGGAGGGAGAGAGGAGTGGGGGAAAGGTAATGAAAGAATGATGCTTTTGCAAAGGTTAATGCCTTTATAGGGAATGGAAAAATAAGAAATGAGAAAAGGACTCGCCTTGCTTTCTTTCCTTTTGTTATGGAAATTGTTATGAAGAATATAAAGAGTAACGTCCTGTAAGGAGTAGGACAAGGGAATTTAAGTGTTCAGCGACTATATTCTGTTCACCCTGTATTTTGTATTATATCCAGACTCGTTTTTATTTTCTGGCTAGAAAATTGAGGAGAGATGTTTGTAATGCAGTGAAAAGTAAAACAAATATAAAATTTGCAAAAATGCTCTCTTAATATTTGAAGTCTTTCTCTGATTATGCTTGAACTGTTATTTATTTTTTAAGAGTATAATTCTGTTTTAAATTTATTAACAATAAAAGGCAATAAAGTTTAATAAACACACAATTGAAATTTTATTTTTGATATGTTGTCATTCATTTTAGATTTTATCACTTTGTAAATAAGAGTCAACAGGAAAATAAGCTTAGAGCCAAAACAGCAGTGGCACCATCATGCGGTGGAACACAGAAAACTACAGTTTCTCTACTTCCCTTTCTATGATTATGCTTGGACGAACGATGTCTGTGGACCCGGAAAAGATTTTGCTTGTTTTCTCTGCTTGGAATAGGCCAACAATTTGTTCTTTCTGAAACTCGTCAATTACTGGAACTGGAGTAAGAACTGTTCATTGCATTATTAAATCTTGGAAGGAGAAATCTGAACCCATCAACCTCGACGTGTAATTGTGATCGGAAAAAAAAATCTAAATAATCGCTAGAGATCATCAAGACGCATGGTGAAGGTTAACTGAATAGATTCCACATTAGAACTAACCGGGACGTTCAACAAGAGAGTCAAAAGCATATCCACACTTGCAATGCGATGGGAACTTAAAGGAATGGGATTCCCACAATAAAGTCGCTTGTCAGTAAAACCAATAGGGATAAAACGATTATTGTTCGCCCGGGAGCACAAAAAATTAGATTGGAAAAAATCATGTGGTCTGATGAATCCTAGATACCTCATCTCCGAGCGATGGGCGCATCAGGGTAAGAAATGAACCGCACGAAGCAATAGACCCGTCATGGACTTATTGTTCAAGCATGTGGAGGCAGTGTGATGATCTGGGGTTACTTTTGTTTGTCTGGTCAGGTTTCTGCAACGTTATGCAGCAATAAAATGACGAGCCAAATATCTGAATATATTGGAAGAGGAGGTATTCCACCCATGAAGGAGCTCTTTCCAGATGGCACTGGAATATTCTAGGACGACAACGCCAGGATTCACCGGCTTGAATTGTAACTGACTAGTTCTGGTCTCATGATCAACGTCCTGATCTTAATCCTATAGAAAGACTTTGTGATGTAATGGAGAGGGGCATACGGAGAGGTTCCATTCTTCCGGCATCACTGCAAGATCTGGGCGAAAAATGACTGGACCACTAGACAAAAATAGAGGTAGAGAAGATCCCCGAACCTGTTGAAACCATGCCACGACGCATGCGTACCGTCGTCGAATCGAAAGGCAAAAGGCGAGAAGAAAGTTAAAAGGTGGATATTATCATTAGGCATTCGAATCGGTATTTACGGGCTTCTCTTGCGTCTTTGGAATCTCTTTGCGTCTTACGTGTTGTTTGATAGACGTTTCTCTTGCGTCTTTGGATAAGCCGGATTTGAGTCATCAGCCAGAGCACGGTATAATTACTTCCATTTAGCCCTAGCAATGAAAGTTATCAGAATGTGGATCTTACCCATACATCGAAGTTCGATATTAGAAATTCTAAAATATTCGAGATTTCCCGTCGGGCGTGCGAAACTAATCAAAATATTTTTCTGGGCTCTCTCATGCTACTGGTCTGCCTTTCTAGTATTTACCGTTTCCGAAATATGGACTATGATGAAATTTCGATTTTGACCGACATCTCGAAAACTCTTATGACCGTCATCTCATAAGATGATTATCCGAAACATTTTTCTGAATATCAAATTTATATAAAACATTAATCGGGTAGAATACTAATTAACGGGAATAAATGGCCCATTTCTTGATCTGGGCAACCGGAGAATGAGTGTTATTAACCTTTTTTAAGGCTTTACTATAAGGGCCGTTCAATAAATAATAACCAGCAAAACAGCACGGCGCTGGAAAGGATATTTCCATGGTGAATATGCAAAACAGGCAAAGTTTCTCAGTTGCCTGCGTGCATCTGATTGATAATGGAAGCATACGCAGTTGAACGACAAGTCGTAATCCGGTTCCTAGTTGCAGAAGGGAATGGTCCCACTGCCAATCATTGGCGATTGGTACAGGTGCACGGTCCATACATCCTTAGACTTGAGTCTGGGTATTGTACACGCAATTGTGCACAAACACCTGAATTTCAGAAATATGTGTACACAGTGGTATCACACCCTCTCAGCGACGAGCAGATGAAACTCTACATGAGTTTGTCATTGGAGCATCCATCTGATACAATACGCGTCGCAAGAGAATGACTTTCTGAACCGTATTGTGTCTGTGATAAGTGTCCGATAAATGGGGTACTTGTAACAATAAAAAGCCTGTATTTCAGCATTCTGTCTTTGGCTGGTTATTTATTGAACAACCCTTATAATTTGCTACACTAAAATAAATGGGTATAGATGAACGCGTAGGAGTATGCTATCAGAATGTGGAGTGAAAAGAAATTTAATTTTATATTTGTATGTAAGTTACGAATTATTGTTAAGATAAATTAGCGACCTACAAAATTCAGAAAGACTGTGTGTTAGCCATAGTCCTAAGCATTTATACTTTGTAACAAGAGAATTGGAATAGATTTTAAATGAATCACTATTAATATACTGTTATCGTTGATAACATTTTGAAAAAAAAAGAGTCCAGGAATATAAAGTTGTAAATAAAATTTTATATTTACAGTTGCAACATCATTTTAAGAAAGCACTGTTTGATGCACGACTGTTTGCTTGATATTAGGAGCCAACTGTCAAGAGATAAACAGCACGGAGGAGGAGCAAAGGTGCTTCGGTTGAAAGGTGATGGAAAGTTGATTGTTTTTAAGCGCCACCGAGAGGGAGGTGAGCTGTTTTGATCGTATTCTACTGTTTGAGTTAAACAGTTAGGTGTTGAAGGGAAGTATCACCTCGAATTAGCTTTCCCGGAAGCCAAACAGACAGAGAACAAACTTGTTCGAGACAACATTTCAACATCGTCTACTCGTGAAGTAGAAGAAGGAGGAGGAGGAGGAAGTTTTTAACAGCGCTTGTCTCGCCTTTGTACCCACTACCGTTTACGTAGTCAGGAAGCCGAGTGTAAAACGTCTTTTTCAACTAGACAAACGAGAAGCTTGTGCGGTTTGCTCGCGTGGAAATGTTGAAATTTGCTAAAATGGTCACAATTAAATGGGATGGGTGAGCGTTTTCCCCTCCGTTTGCCTTTCATTTTTAAATGTAAAATTTCGTGGATTACTCAAGGGCGATTTTTTAAGAAAGCCTCTCTTAAAATTAATTCTCATCCGAACTATTAAAACTCTATTTATAATGGAAGCACCAATAAATTTTTACACGCCTAGAATAAAAATTGTCACATTAAATATGTTATCGATTATAAATCTTATGATACGTGTAGCTAATTTTCTGTGGACATGGAAGATCATTTTACATGATGAACCGTAATTAACAAGATTTAATACAAAACAGTTATAAAGGTACAAAGGTTCATTAAAGTAGTATTCAAGATATTCATGGGTGTAGCTACAATTTATTTTACTGCGTTTTAAAAATGCCGTCTTCTAAGTGATGAACCAGTTTGTGATCCTGTTTGAGTCTTGTTCTGAAACTTTGGCTGTCATGTCTGGTGCTATCCTTCACCTTTTCAAATCTCAGTATTGCATATTTGGTCTAAGCAGATATACTGCAATATTTAATTGTATGAAAATAGTTCCACGACCTGGCTTCGAACCAGGAACCATGAGCTTCGGAACTAGGAACCATATTGCGGTATATCTGCATAAAGCAAATATTGCAATTTTTGCGTATTTTTATGTGGCTTCACCATACGAGGTAGGTTCAAAAAGTTCCCGAACTTTTTGAACATCCTTCGTATAAAATTTTTTACGGTCTTGAGGCCTTTCAGATTTGTGCACCAACATATCGTTGCCAGTTGAAAAATCGCGTGTCCCTGCACCTGTACCATCACGCGCTACGCGCGCATATGTGTAGCGTTGTGTGATGCGCGATGCACATTTCAGTTGATCCCGGTCTATTAGGTCGAATCATCACGAGCGATGGAACATGGGGCTTTTTTACGACCCTCAAACAAAAACACGATCATCCGTATGGATAACGAGCTCGTCCCCCGACCACAGAAATTCCGTGCTAACCGCTTCAAAGGTCGTGCTTATGGTTTTGCGAGACGCCATTCGCCGCAAACGTCCACATCTTTGGACGAACAAATCATAGGTGCTTCACCATGATAACGGACCAGCTCATCGATCGTTTCTAGTGTAGAAGTATCTGGCAAAACACGGAGTAACTGTACTTCCACAAGCCCCTTACTCACTTGACATGATTCCATGTGACTTGCAGACAGAGCTGAAGGGACATGAAGACAGAGCTGAAGGGACATCATTTCCAATCAGCTGAAGAGATCAAGCTGGCTTCTACGGAAGCTCTGAAGAAGGTGGCAAACAAAGGTCTTCAACCCGTCTTCGACAAAATGTATGAACGTTGGCAAAAGAGAATAGTTGCCAAAGGACAATACTTCGAAGGCCAGAGTGCTTAAAATATGCTGTGTCCCATACTCCTTTTTTCCGAAGCAAAGTTCGGGAACTTCCTGAACCTACCTCGTATACAGGGTGAGGCATTTATCTTGAGACAACTGAATATCTCGGAAACTAAGCATTGTACAAAACAATGTCCAAAATCAAAACTGAATTATTTCGCGGGGGGTGGGGGGTAGTTAAAAATTACCCCCCCCCCCTTGTGAGGGGGGCTGGGGGAGGGGGTAATTTTGAAATCTTAAATAGGAACCCCTATCTTTAATGGTATATTCAGATTGTACACAGTATTCGAGAAATGTTTTATTCTTGGTGTTTTTTCAATTGATCCAACCGTTTAGGAGATAGAGGCCCTGAAAGTGTGGAACTTTTAAAGTTTTGAACCCAACCTTATTGATGAAGACAAAGAGATAGAGAGTGGGTCTTACAGACATTCCTATTCTACTTTTTAATGGCCTTTAAGAATCCGAAGTCAGAATTTCAAGAATTCTAAATTTTTTAGTGCACAAGTAAACTTTTGGGGGCAGCAGTCCTATGGAGACAGAGTCTATGCGTGTGTATTGAAAAATATTGGCTCGAATCCAGTTCTCGGATTTTTTCCTTTCTGTTTCCATCTATTTTCATAGGATCTCTGTACTATTGCTTTAAGATAAGCCCATAGAAAGAAATCGCAAGGGGATAGATCGGGTAAACGACCTGACCCGCAATGTCGCATCGTGTGAAGAAATCACACGCTCTGGAAACATTTCTGCTAGCACTTCCATTGTTCTTCCTGCGGTGTGTCGAAGTGCTTGGACAGATCATTAATGGCAATATAACACCTCTCATTGTGGTTTATCGCTTGCGCAGGTGTCAAGTAAATTTTAAGAAGTGGATAAATCATAAGAGTGTTCGGGCGTCCACCGAATTGGGGTTTTAGAATAGCCGCTCACAGGTATTTACTGAGTTAATGAGTCTGAAATTTCTGAAATTAGTTTTAGGTCCGCGTTTATACAGGGTTCCACATGAAACCTCCCTGATTTCAAATGTTAATTGTAAAGAAACTATTACTATTAGAGACTTTCGGTTTGCGGTGTCATGAAGAGCAATTCCAAAAGTTTTGTTCAGCTCTCGTGATGCTCTACGCATTGACTTTGTTGGGTTTCTAGTAAAGGCCTCCCTGATTTCGTCCATAGTTTCCTCAGACGTGCGTTTCTTGCGCGAGCCAGGCTGTCGGTTAATACTCCCCGTGACTAAAAATTTATCAAACTTAATTGTCTTTACGTCTGGTGTCTCCCGTTCGTACGTTCGTCTGAAATTCCTTTGGACGGTAATCGGCGATTTCGTTTCAGTATATTACACCATG
The DNA here is from genome assembly GCA_023313115.1 of Rhysida immarginata. Taxonomy (NCBI): domain Eukaryota; kingdom Metazoa; phylum Arthropoda; class Chilopoda; order Scolopendromorpha; family Scolopendridae; genus Rhysida; species Rhysida immarginata. Next base: position 1,515,380 of record JAHWFO010013951.1, read on the forward strand.
CACTGAGCTCTTTCTTGTACTGTCGTCATCTTTACTAATTATTTAACACCTGCAACAAAAGAATACAAACCAGGGAGGCGGTTTACTCTTTTGGAGTTACTCTTCATGACACCGCATACCGCAAATCTCTAGAACTTATTGTTTCCTTACATTTGATTTCAGGGAGGTATCATTGGGTTGCCAGAATGAGGGATTTTTGAACTCGGAAGGATTGGCTTTTATAATAAGTAGTCTTAATCAAATTGTTCAAGTAATTTGTCACCATTTTGGCCCTACTGTTTAATAAGTGTAATGAATCAAAGAAAAGTTTGCATTGAATTAAATATTGAAATTTGTTGTGAACAAGTTTGACATGAGATAGATGAATAAGTAACGGGCGGTTTTGCTAATTAAACCGGTAATAATAGTACTGCACTCATAAATTATGATTTCCGTAATATTTTAGGGAAAATAGAAACTTTGTAATATGTCTTTGGGTCTGTTGATATATTCTTGAAAAGGAAGAGGAAGTGAGCGTGGCTACGTCCAGATTCATAAGATCCTCTCTTAACCTTGTCTTTTCCTGTTTCTTAACATGTTGCAAAACCTTTTACTGATCGTTCGTCTTTTGAATCACAAGACCTGCGCCATAGTATTTCATAACTGAATTCTGTGCAAAATATTTGTTTTATGATTAAAGGAGTGTGTATACTTTCTAAGTCATTTCGTCTTTCTTTATTCTGTCAACATATAATCGTTTTGCGTTTTAAAAGATTGTAATCTGTTTCAAAAATGTATGTTATTTGCTTTTACGAAAAAAGGAAGTTTGCAGATTTTATGACGATGGTGGCATGTTTTTAAGCAATTCTTTTTTATGACTTAAAATAACAAATATGTTTGTTGTTTTTCTCTTTTTATAATATTTGTTTGAACTCCTGTATTTGCACGCATGTTTTCATCTCAGGTTTCACCTTTGTTTTTTAGTTTGTGTTCTGAATTATTTTTTTCCATTAATGTTTTTTAAATTTCGTTGCTACAATATTACGTTATGTTTAATATCAAGATAAATAAACACTGGGCAATGCATTAGAAGCATGTATGAAACAATGTAAATTTGTTTTACCATTTCTATGCAAAATGCTTTGAGGTCATGTAATTTAAGCGTGTACTTATCACCTATTTATGGAATTCGATGAGTCTAATGACAAAACTTGATCGGCATAAAAAAATCAAAAGGCCTAACTGACCTCGAAGAGGAACTCATTGTTTCCTGGAGCCACGATTGAAATAACGAAGCAGCTGACTGGATTCTCGAAAGGAGCAAGGTGCAGAGTATTCATCCGTAGGAAAATAACATAAAAAGGTAATTGTGGCTCAAAGCAATCAAGCATGAGCAAGATCGCTTTTGTTTAAAACGACTTGTACGGAGGAATACATGGAACAATTGACAAATACAGAGCGTCCCAAATTGATGTATACACTCTTTGAAACGTTATAGCTCAGCAACGAAATGAGATAGAAATATAAGGTTTCTTGTGTATGATCCAGACGGCGCTGGAAAAGCGTAGCAACACGTTCATTGTTTTTCATTTGTTTACACACCAAAATGGCGGTGGGAATTTCATTCGATGAACGTAAGTGGATACTGAAGTATTATTGGAAAGTGGAGAATGTTGTTGAGGTTCAACGCCGTTGGAGGGTTGAATTTGGTACATCACCGCCAACAAGGGTAACAATAACAAAACTCCGAGACAAGTTTGAAGCCGAAGGAACGGTGAAAGATGTGTTGAAAGGTCGGTGCGGAAGAAAGAGAAGTTCCACTGACAACGAGGGTGTTGATGCCGTCATGGAATTTTTCGCACGATCCCCAAAGAAGTCAGTGAGGCAATGCTCTCGTGACATTGATATCGCCAAATCCAGTGTTCATCGAATTTTGATATTTCATTAGCATTTTGATAATCCAGTCAGTATGTCGCTCTGTTCGACGTCGGTGTTGGGAGTGTACTGTGGCAGAAGGTGGACATTTTGAACATGTACGAGATTAAGGAAGTAAGGAATAAAATACAACAAACCTTATATTTCTATCTCATTTCGTTGTTGAGTTATAACGTTTCAAAGTATGTATACATCAATTTGGGACATTGTAGTTTTAACCAAGGCTATTCTGGCAAAACTTTGCACTGGGAATTCAAGCGGAATTCAAGCGGAATTTGAAGTTATGATAGGCAGACGATTTGGCGGGAGCTCCTCAAAAAGCAATGGACCCAGCCTGTCTTATTAAGACAACTCAAGTATTGGAGTTTTATTTGAACATTGTTGCCGTCCATAAACACCATGATGCATTTTCATCCTGCATGTCCGGACTTCTCCATGATGTAGGGTTTGCTTCAACAGTGGTTTAGCGAGCACAGAGATAACTTCCGTCGTTTACCCTGGCCGTACTAGAGCCTAGTTTTCAACACGACAGAGAATGTTTGGGATATGTTGGAAATGCATATCTGAGAGTAAGATCCTCTTTTAACAAATCTGTGAAAACTAAGGGCTTTGGTTTTCCATTGACTTACAAGTGCTTCAAGTCCTTATTGACTGTATGACAACTTGTATACATGCTATAATGCGGACCAAAGGGGGCCCAATAATATACTAAATAGGTGTTTCTAATACATTGACCATAATTCTTGCGTCCGTAGATTCGTCAAAGAAGACCCAATGTACTCGCAGCTGGCGTCCGTTTGCACGATTACGCGAGGCCACATGTTGCCGATATACTATACGACAAATTTTAGACAAATATTGATTCAAAGTGAAGATAATAAGGAACTGAAGATATTCTTCAAACATATCATAATTACGAGTAAAAACAGAAGGAAAAATTCCGCGACCTGAGCTACCGTGGGCAATGAACCGCCAAGCTGTTACAATATATCTGTATGGGTTTTCCTGAAGTCACAAATATGCTCACTTGGCAAAGAAGGTCCCCGAATCGAAGGTCGGGGATCCTCCTTACCCTTTATCCCATCGGACTGATTTCTACCTCAGACTGAAGCAACCACTCCCTAGGAAACGCTTTGCTGCAATTGAATAAGCTTCTGGTGTCCGGTCCGGAATATTTTATAGAATAAATTTGTCTTTTCCATTTAACTGCATAGCGTGCAAAACTGAAATGATCTTCGTAAAATGAGTCTAATGAGTTGTTATTTCTAGCTTGTTAGTATTTCTCTCTTATATCCTCATTGTTTTGGTTTACTGTCTCTCTGATTAAGCGTGGCTTCGTCGCTCTCGGGGCTTTCTTAATGCGCTATAGCTCTATTTAGCTTATGAAATATTTATTCGCGGCGTTCGAAAAAGAACACGATATTTTGAAATGTAGACATTTTGTTTCATTTTTATTTTACTCTTCTTTTTTCGTGCTTCATATTCGCGTATTAGGTAAAAATCGATTTTTTTTTTGCCTCCCCTTTCCTCGTCTTCGTGCTGCCATTACTTTTAACGATCTTTTTTCCCTTCGTCAATGTCGTTTTAAATCTCCTCAATTCTCATTCCATCTTTCTCTTCTCTTCTTTTTCATTCTCTCTCTCTCTCTCTCTCTCTCTCTCTCTCTCTCCTCTCTCTCT
>JAHWFO010013951.1:1519372-1533740 GCA_023313115.1 Rhysida immarginata
GAACACGCACCCCCCCCCCCCATCTTTCCGTTTCGATCGATCTCTTCGTTCTCGATATCGAGGCTCAGACGAGTGGAAAAGGTGAATTTGCTCTCAGTTCTCCTCCTAAAAATATTCCTCCACCTACACCTCACCCCTCCCATTTCGACTTTTCTTTGGAAAATGAAGGAACGAATGAAGCAAAAAAGATGAGTAATGAAAAAAAGAGGAGGAAAAGTTAGCAAAATAAAAGAAGAAAGATGGAGTGAAAGTGAAGATATCGAAATTGAATGATTGTCTCTCTTTGCTGTTCTCTTTTTTATCCTTAACCTCACTACTGCTTTTCCTTTTTTATAATTATTTTATTATTTTTAAGGGAAATTTAAACGAAAATAAAGAAACAGGACCGAAGTAGACTAATTTAAGGCGATGCATTTAGGTGTTACACCATTTTAAAAACCATTACAAATTTAAAGTTGAAATTATAATATATCAGCATTACAATAAAAACCTCAACAGTAAATGATATAAAATTATAAGAAAACGAGAAACTAATCCCTCTGAGGATGGTACATGAAAATAGCAGACGCCGGAATTATTTCCGATTGAATGATGTATCACCATGCCATACGTTGCTGTTTGATAACCTTACTAGTTCTGAAGACCACGCGACCGCTACTCCCATCGCAACTCCGACCCCCATGGGACAATTTGGGGTATTATTTACAAACTTCCTAGTACTATAGATAGACCAGATAGCAATGATTGGTATGTGTTTGCTACATACTGCTGGCGGCAAAGCAGTAAGTATGTCAGAACAAGAAATTAATTTCCCCGAGTAGGGTATAGGAATATAGCAGAGCCCTGAGTTGATCTATTTTTACTCCTTATATCCACATATTTTAATGATAAAAATTGATTTTCTCGAATCTAGTATTTAAGAAATGGAAAAATAACTGTATCTTCTTTCCTTTGTCGTCATTTTCGGGTGAATGCCATATCACATGTCATATTACCATTTGAAAACGTTTATAGTTTCTAAAGATTACGTGACTGCTGCCCTACAACTTCGACCCTACTGGGACAATTTGGCATACGCGTTTCAAAGTAGAGGTACATACACTTGTTTGAATTTTCTTGCTTCTCGTCTTCCTTAAAATAAAAAAACAGTCTCTTTATTTAATTGTCGCACCATCTAAAAGCGATGGGAATGATGCAGAAGCTAGGAAACTAGGTTGAGAGAAAGGCAAGGTTAGACTGGTTGCAAAGCCAGTGAATAAAATCTCGGAGGCACTTACCCCTATACACCAGACTTTGCGCCTTCAGGTTACCATTTGTTTTGGTCGATGAAGCATGCTTTACTAAACAACACCTGATATTTTTCGTAAATATCAAAAAATGGCTTTATGATTGGATCGCCTCAAAAGAACCTGAATTGTAGCTTCGAAAAGTGGGAAAAGGTTGTAGCTTTCGAAGGACAATACTTTCAATAAAATTTAACGTACCTTTCTATTGAAGCAGGCATGAGTTGTTTTTTTTTTTTTGCCAAAAATAGCAAGAATTAATTCAAGTATCCAAAATATAATTATTTTATAATTTTCTTTAATTTTTCCAATACGCGCAACCTCTCCCTCGATTTTTTTTTAACAACCCAGTAGTTTCAATTTAATTAAAATAAATATGAAACTAAAGGAGAGGTTGAGAGTGAGGGGGGGGGGGGTTGTGCTCTTTTTTTTCTCTCTCTCTTTTAAGAAGTATTATAGTATCCCATCTCGACGAATCAGCAGCGAACAGGGGGAAATTATTTTCTTTTTCTTTTAATCACTCGATCGTTTCTCCTTTTATCGTTTCATTACAAGTAAAAATTCATTAAAATGGGTAAACAAAGGAAGTCTTGTTTACGACGTCGCATCTTTCGTTGAAAGATATTTCTTTTTTATCCTCTCGCCCCCCCCCCCCCAACCACCCCCAATCTTTTATGTATTTTTTTCGTTCTCGTTTTGTTTTTCTGTTTTCTTTTCGTTTTTTTCCGGTTAAAATGTTCTTTAATGAGTTCTTCAATTACAATTATTTGAAGGAAAAGAAACCAAGCGACTGGAGTTTTTGTTTTATGTTCATTTAATTACTGAATGCCAAGAGCATTTCTCACCGACGACGCGAATAAATAAAAACAACAAACAAAACGAAAGAAAAATAATTGAGAAAATAAGTAAATAAAGTAGGGCTCTAAAAATGTCGTTTGTTGTATTTATTATTATTATTATTATTATTATTATTATTATTATTATTATTATTTAGTATTTTTGATTAATGGGTTTTTTTGCTTTTTCGTAACTATAGCCTACAGATCTCTGAAAGACCTGGCATGGTGTAATTCGTTAAAGTTAGTAAAGCAGTAATTACTTCCTCTTTCTTGAACAATTGTCACTTGATAGTTTAGGTGATCAAGAATATTACTGGAAAATAAATTAAAATACGTGAAATTTATGTTTAAGGTAATGTTTAAGGCATCAAGAGCGAGACGGGGATGCACGAAAATGGATAAAAAGTTGTTAAGCCGAGCTAAGTTCTTCCGTTTTCATAGTGCAAACGACGGACAGAGGGACGGGCGAACAAACGTACCGATCATTCTTATATATACAGGGTGTTTCAAAAGGTGTAATCCAAACTTCACACACACGTAGGAGGCATGAAGAGATTCTGTTAATACATGAGGGGTCGGAACTCAACCATTGCCAAGGTAACGTTAGAGGGGGGAGCAGTAATCAGAGTGCACATGAAAACACATGTGTAAGTATGCACTGTGTACATGCTTGTTATGGAACTGCGAATTCACTGAAGCTCATAATGTGAGCCAACCATGCCTCACGTGCATGGTATCGGCGCAACATGGACTCCCGTATGCGGCCAAAGATTCCGGGCATTTCTCTGATGTTGTCTGAAACAACTGCGATGCGAGCTGCCAGATCTTCAATGCTTGTCACAGGTGTTCGGTACACAACTGATTTCATGTGGCCCAAAAATGGAAATCCAGCGGATTGAGATCTGGTGACCTAGGAGACCATGGCACAGATCCACCTCTTCCTATCCAGTGATTACCAAATGTTACACGAAGGCAATTGCGCACATCACGGCTATAATGAGCGGACGCTCCATCATGTTGGAACCACATTTGCATGCGGATAGCCAAGGGCACATCCTCCAAAAGCACGTGTTCCTTGCCAAAGAACTGCAACCTGTTTGTGTTGTGCCATCATTTGCATGTTTTATCACTTGTCATTTGCTCCCCCATTAACTTGACAATGGTTGAGTATCGACCCCTCATGTATTAACAGAATCTGTTCACGTTACTGCCTTCTTTCTGTGTGTGAGGTGTGGATTATACCTTTTGAAACTCCCTGTATAAGGTGTTTACTAAATATACGGCAAAAATTCAAGAGATGATTCTTTGGGTTATTTTAAGAATATTTTGTCCTTGATAATTTTCGGAATACCGCTTTGTTTCCAAAATACAAGGCGATAAAGGTTTGTTGCCGATTACTAAAAACGGCTGTTGTTGAATACTCGCTACTTATCTTTCTAGAGGGTATACCACTAGCAACCAACGAGAAATGTAATGAGGCTTATGAACGATGGTGCACCAGCGCATTTTAGTGTGGTTACTCGTGAGTTTTTAAATGCAATATATCAAGACTGCTGGATTGGTCGAGGTGAAACTCACTTATGGCCTGCTCGACTCCCGGACTTAAATCCCTTGGATTTTTTCTATGGCGCCATCTGAGTCGTTAGATTACAATGGAAAATGTAGAAGATGGAAAATGTAGAAGATTTGAGAAATCGGATAGTTGATGGGTATCACGGGTCGAAAAGTGAAATCTTTTGTTGCCGGAAAACGGAGAGTCGCAGGTTCGAATTTCCATCGGGTCCGCGACTACTCTTTCCGAAGGATGACACGATATTCAAAGAAGGCGGGCGAGGCGTCTAGGCAGAGTTGTAAAGAGAATGGGCATTTGATGAATGGCCCATTCAAATTCTGTAATTCCTGTTGTGTGGCGTCCTCTGAAAGTCTGAGCAACATCTACGGAGAACGTTTATTACTGACATCATACAAGAAACTGCTGAAAATTAATAATTGACGTCATTCCTATATCATTATTGCTATCCTCCCACATAATTAGGCAGCACAAAATCTTCTTATATTTTTTCATATTTTTATTTGAAAAAAGAGTAAAGAATTGAGGATTTGCAGGTACAGCATGATTTGGTATTGAATTAATTGGAGGTGAATTAATTGGACCAGTTGATTACTGCCATTCCTGATTGTCTCGCGGCCACGAGTTTGAACTGAATAGAGTCGGATGAGTCATCACCCCGTCGTTTAAAACAACCTATACGGTTAAACATTGTTCACAGTTGAAAAATTATTTTAACCCAGGCTGTTTCCGACCCATATTTGGCAAAAGCATCGCCAGGTATTGAAGAGGATTCAAATTGGAACCTATGCCTATATGAAAATCCCTTATTTCTGCAAATAACAAGAAAGTTCTCTAAAGTGATGCCTGGAACGTCGTACGTCGTAACTGTGGCATGTGAAAAAAGGTTGTCTAACTTGTCTGACGAATACAATGCAATTATATTTTCGAGGGTAAGCAAAGAGTTTGGCAGGATCCCCACAACTCAAGTTCTGCTTGTAGTATCAGGTTATGGAGCTTTTTCTGTTGGTATCGAACTGGTCCCTGATATTCATGGCAAATCGGGTGCCGTCACGGACTACCAAGTTATCTTTCAATGCTACTATTGCGCACAATAGTGGTTTAGCGAGCACGAAGATGAGCTCCATAGAAAATGCTGCCTAGAGTCCAACTCTCAACCCCATAGAAAATGTTTGATACACATTTGAACGACACATCCGACGGGAAGATCCTCTCCAACAAAACTGCTCAGAAAAGTAAGGAAACGCCTGATCTTCCACTGACTTCCAAGTGCTTTAAGTTCTTATTGACTACATGCCAGCTCGCATAATACTGTAATTCGGGTCAAAGGGAGCCCGATAAGGTATTAAACCGATATTTCTAATACTTTGGCCCATGAATATAGTACTTCGCATCGCCAGCGCCAATGAATGAATTCACCTAATTCAAAGTCAACAAATCTCAAATCACTTGTTTGTCATACTCCGTTTAACTTCCATCGGAGCGTTTATGTTCTCTCTGTGCGTCTTTAAAATAAGCAAAAAAAAAGTTGCATATCCTGCTACTGTGATTCCCAAAGAAATAAGAGATTCATCGTCAGATTAAGAAAAGTGTTATGAATGAATCAACAGTGCAGTGATGATGTCGAAACTTTAATGCGGGGAGGTAGATGGTCCATGGGACTTTTGGCGGAAGTGCATGAAAAGGAAATTCGGTTTTGATCCAGGTATTTGGGGTTGTTTTTTAATGAATAATAACGCAAGTTTTAATGACCCAGCGCAGGAAAGTAGAAAAAGTAATTTTCACTGAGGCAATGAAAACCACTTCCCATCTCCGAGCTAGTGGTGAAAAGTTTATTGGGTGCGCGAAATTCAAATAGCATCCACCTGTCTCATTAATTATTTCCACCTTTATAGGCAGTTCGGCACTCTTCGAAGTTAGTCTTCCCCATACCTCTCTCTCTCCCTGATTGGAATTAGTATTGATTGCCACCAATTCCCAGAGATGGTGGGTTCAAATCCTGACGTGAGTTCGGAAGTGACGTGTCTTATTACAACTTCTCATCCGCCCCCAGTGGGTCGTACTTTCAGCAAATTTGATAGCGGCTGCCAATGTAATAGAACAGCTGAGCGGATCGTTGAAATAAGACACTTGAGTGAGAAAGTTTGAGGCGGTATTCAAGTCTATTGGAGTGGACTGGATGGATATTGGATATAAAGAAGAGTTATCGATCATCTGTTTAGTAATAACTTGATTTATCTGAGCTTGCTACCGAAGACCTTTTATCTAGAATATTGTTCAATTTTAAGTTTAATTTGCGAGGTTATTTAAATGTAGGATTATTTTATTGCTCTGCTCATTTACATTTTATTCAAGTAAGAAATTTGAAATGTGTTTTCTGTATGACTGTTTCGTCCATCACTTTATTTTAGTCAGGAAAAAGTGAGGCTGAAATGGAAAGAAACGGGTTTAGTAGCCGGGTTATCTGTTGAACATATTAAAATGTTTTCAGCATGGTGATCTTAAATTTATAAATTCTAATTAGCCAAAAGGATTAAAGTTTATCATTTCTTGGTCTGACTTTAAGCCATAGAGTAAAACTCTTTGCCTTTTTCCACCACTGATCAACATTGTGTGTAGGACATAGGCTTAAAGCAGGTCTCGTTATCATTTTCAGAACAGATAAGAGTTAAAATTAGTTTGCGTTGCACTTATTTATATTTGTTTCATTTGCTTATAATCTCGCGAGAGGTAAAAAATTGAAATTTGTTTCGCTAAAGGAAGTATCTCATTTTTATTAACATTTTTCATAAGACAATTCCTGGTAAAAGTTTGGAAACAGTGGCTAATGTTCACTAAATTTTCATTCTAGATAAGATTTACATTAAAAGTTTCAACATTATTCATAAAGCATGATTTTCCACTAATATACTGAACGTATACTTTTCAACAGAATGTATACTTTTATTTTGTACCAGGCAATCAAAAATGTAGGTGACCTAAAAAAAATTTCCAAAGCTATACGAAGGAAATAAATTTGGAAACGCACAGGCGGCGGGATAAAATTTGATATTGCCAGTAACGACTACAATTTGCATTACAGTCTAGGAGTTAGACTTCTCGTGATTGGCAAAGTTTTCTGCGGAAAACTTCCAAAAAGCATCACCCTGCACCCATTTTGGAAAAGCTGGTGGTGGTTCTGTTACTCTCTGGGATATATTGTCTGGTTCTGAAAGGCACTCTCGCCTTATTTTATCCATAATTGCGGACTACATAATCGCATTTCATAGGGCCACAATTGTTCACGCGTGCTTGGTTGAAGGACCACGACCAAGACCTCTAACTATTTCGATTAACTTTTTGGAAACTTCTGAAAACGAAAATAGCTGTTCTGATCTCATCTTTCATCTCGTCTGATACGCTGGACCGCCCATTCTCTCTTCCTTATCATGGTCTCCATAAAAGGTTTTTATCCAGGCAAAATCTATGTTTTATCCGGTCGTTGTTTACCGTAAGTTAACCTATATCTCTTCTGATCAAGAAATTAATTCTCCCAAGGAAAGTATAGGAAAGTAGCAGAAGCCCTGAGATCATCTATTTTTACCCTTTTATCTGCACTCTTTAACCCTTTCAATGTTTTTAATCGAAAAATTGATTTTCTCGAACATGCTATTTAGAAAATGTAAAAGAGCTCTATCTTCTTTTGTTTCTCATCATTTCCGATCGAATGATATACCACATGCCATATGTTGCCGTAATTCTAAGACCAAATGACTGCCACCCCCCACAGCCGGCCAGGTGGCCGAGAGGGCTAGGGCGTAGGCTTTCTTGTTCTCGATTCCGCCTGGTCGTGGGTTCGAATCCCGTCGTGGGCATGGATGTTTGTGTTTGTCACGGGCTGCGTACAGATATAACTTGTGTAAAAGGCGCAAAATGACCTTAGTAGGTGACGCCAAAAATTTCTAATAAACCAACCAACCACCCACAACTCCGACCCCATTGAGACAATTTGGCCCAAACTTCATAGATCTTACCTAGAGGAATCTGCATATCGAATTTCACTCCTTTACTTACATAAATATACGTAGATCTTTTGGTCCCCTCTAACTCCCAGCCCCGAAACTCCGACCCCAGTGGACCAATCAAAACCAAACTAAATAGTGAAGATACGCATTCTCGTAGTAAGCTACATTCCGAATTTTAAACTTCTGCCTCAAAAAACAGGAATTAAGAATGGGTCGGACAGACGGACATTGTGAAACCAATAAGCAGCTCTATTCTTTCGCTACTTAACAAGAAATTAATCCTCCCAAGGACGGTATAGGAAAGTAGCGGAAGCCCTGAGATCATCTATTTTTACCCTTTTATCTCACTTTTTAACCTCCTCCCAATTTTTTAAATCGACAAATTGATTTTCTCGAACGTAGTATTTAGAAAATGTTAAAGAGCCCTTTCTGTATTTAGAAAATATAAAAGAACCCTATCTTCTTTCGTTTCTCATCATTTCCGATCGAATGATATATCACATGCCATATGTTGCCATAGTTCTAAAGACCAAGTAACTGCCATCCCCACAACTCAGACCCCATTGGGACAATTTGGTCCAATCTTCATAGTGGTGGAGACCTTACTTAGAGGAATCTGCATACCGAATTTCACTCCTTTCACACGTAGAACTTTTGATCCCCTCTAATTTCCACCCCCGAAACTCCGACCCCAGTGGGTTAATCAAAACCAAACTAAATAGTGAAGGCGCACATGCCCATAGTAAGCTACATGCCGAATTTCAACCTTCTACCTCAAAAATGCGGAAATTATGAAGGAGACGGACAGACGGAAATTGAGCTACATTCTTCCGCTACTTAATAATGATCTATGATTTTGTTGCGGCACACTTTCTCTGTGGTATAAGCGGTTTTTTGTTCTGTCGATGACCACCCTTCTACGAGTAGTTTTTGAAATAAACGAATACGATAGATCAGATAAAATTTTTGCAGTTTCTTTGTAACATTCTGAAAATGATACATGATTGTGTTATAACAGGTCTGCAAAAAAAATTTCGGAAAGCTGCACAAGATGTTTCTACGAATCTTTGTTTTTTGGTGCGCTTAAACCAAAGATGGCCATCATTTTCTGCTATCCTACAGTTTGTTTGCAATCGAAGAGTGGCTGTCATAGAAACTTGGTTATGGATAGCAAAAGTATTAAGAGTTATGTCTCTGAGAAACAAGTATTCATTGTGCCTTTGAACACTACCGTATAAAATTCTTTATTTTTTTAGGATTAAAATATAACAAGCCAGGCAACCGAAATGCCCAGGACCGATAGGATTTTAAGGCATTCGAGAATAAAAAGGAAAGTATTTGATTTCTAAAGAAGTCTTTGGTTGTTAAGATTAGATGAGGTTGCTAAGGAAGCCTCTGGTTGCTAAGCAAGGCATACTTCTAAGGGAAATACATAGTTCAAACTGATTAAAACTATCGGAAAAGTTTAATGCAGAAAGTAGCAATTCTCTATAGATTAAAACATATAAAAATCAAAAAAAAAAAGAAATAAAAAACTCTTTCACCACAACAAAGATTAAGGAAAAATACAACCTGAACCTGGAAGCGCTTTTCGACAGCAAGGCTATCATCATTCAGCAGGGACCAAGGAGTACACTAGGGGGAACCGAGTGAACTGACTTGAAAGCGGAAAAAATGAGTTTATATAGCGAAAAGACCACGGTTTTAGGCCAATCAGAGAAATTACCCCAAAAGGGGACAAATTAATGATTGGGCAGTTGGGTCCACCATTGGATTAATGCTGAGTCACCAATGGGACCTGAGTCTGAATTTAGTAGTAAATTGTTATTGGTTTTTTGTATGGCCATACTTTCAAAAGCGTCCAGCAGGTGTTTTTTATTTATTGAATGTAACAATTTTAAATTATCGATAGAAAAATCATGGAGTGTTTTGCTATGGCGGAAAGGTTGCTTCTCCCGAATCTTCTGTGGTCTATGTGTTCTTTAAATCTGGTTGATAAACTGCGTTTCGTTTGACCTTTGTAAACCATTGGGCAATGGGAACAGTGGGCTTCATAGATTCCAGACTTCTGTAGGTGTGATACTTTGTCTTTGGGATTGTCCAATAAATATCTTATTTGGTTCGGGTTGCTAAAAGATAAAGAAATGTTTTGGTTCTTTATCTTTTAGCAACCCGAACCAAATAAGATATTTATTGGACAATCCCAAAGACAAAGTATCACTTAACCACAAACCCTTCAAGTATGACTGATATTAACCATCAAGGAAGACCATCACGTGTCTTCACTTAATTCACAAGCTTTTTCTCTGCTTTAGCTATGGAATGCCAAAGGGAGAACAGCATTTGGCAATGCACAGGACATTTATACATGGAATTGTATAGTGAAAAATGTGGTCCCCTATATTATTTTTGACCTTTTGAACCGGAAGTAGTTCACCGATTTTTTCCACCAACGAACTCAGTCTTCTGATTTCCCTAAGTTGTCGAATGGCGAAAACGTTAGTCGAAAATTCGGAAGCGTTCGAAAGCTAGAGCACCAACAGACAGACATACAGACTGACGGACGGACGCACATTGTGAAAACATAAGTACCTATCGGTCCTAATAATTCAGCAATACTTGCTTATGAGATCTATGCGTCTTTTCGTTATCCATTTTCGTTTCTGGTTATCCAAATTTTCACGCTTTAACATCCGACGGTTGTCCACATTCTATATACCATGATAACGTCTCTCAATGTCCTTCACATCCTGGTGAAATCCTTGCTCTTTACTGAAGGCTCCCAAGTTTTCTGGGAAATAGTCCACATGGAAATGCAAAAATTGACTAGTAAGCTATTGTTACAGTCTTAAGGTTTGAATGCTGTGAGCATAAATTTCACGATGTTTCGGTAGCCTGGATATTTTGAAATAAATTCTTTTTCAGATTAATTTTGTCAAAAATTTTAAAACCACCGACTGTCCATAATTAAAAGATAAGGTAAATTAAAAGTTGTAATCGTTGGTTTTCTAGAAAACAAAATATGATTAAATTTTCCGTTTTTCTTTTCGATTTAAGCGTTTAATAATTGAGAATGCATGACACTGCCTTGCCAGAACGATGTTAATTAAAAATATCGTTATTGTATTCGCGAAGTCCGTCTGTTGCCAATTTATTTTTCGATTTTTTTGATTTCGAATAGAGCGTCAAAAAGTAATAACAGTTATAATAAGCGCACAGTGTCCTATCTAATCGGGAATGTGGCCTGTTTACCCGGTTCGACGGACCAAAATTATTAACTTTCACCGCCATTTTGTTCATGTTTCCAAATAGATAGGACATATGTGCTTTTAATAACTTACTTTATAATGCTATATCCGAATCTGAAGTCAAAATCAAAAAATGGGAAAAAAATTGGCAACGAAACGAACGACTTCGTGAAATCTATAAGAATTAGCGGAAAAATCCAGTATTTCTCAATTAATTATTTTGATAAATTAGGCACTTTTACTTTTAAGTCAATGGAATTTAACTAATGTATTAGCACTCAACCTCAGCAAAACTAAATACATAATTTTCTATCAGCAAAATAAACAATTTATTTTGGTTTCTTGAAGTTTACCTGTGTACTATAACACGAAGCTACTTTCAGGCACTGACTCATTTAAATATTTAGGTTTACATTTATCACATGATCTATCCTGGAATACCCACATTGATGCCTTGTTGGTAACTCTCAATAAGAAGCAGAGAATGATCTCCCACCTGCATTATCTTCCTCCTTATATTCTGCTGCTCTTGTACATATCCCTAATTCATTCGTCTTTTTGCTATGGCTTGCAATTTTGGGGTTCTGCGTCTGCGTACAACATGACTAGACTATATCAGCTACAAAATGATTTCTAGGAATTTTGTTAAAAGTCCGAAATCACACTCAGTTTCTCATTATTTTAGCTCATTTGGCATTTTGACCATTCATCAGTTATACATCCTGCAACTCTGTCTCATTATATATAAATTAATGGTCACTTAAGACCCTCATCCCCTCTTACTCTGAACTACTGTAAAAACTAGCATTCTTACAATAATCGTTCAGCAAACTCAATTAGATTATCATTAATACGAGGGGCGTTCAAATTTGACCTGGACTTTATTTTTTATAAAATCAGGAAACTACAAAAAATACACACACCAGTTATTTCTCAAAGAACTCTCATTGTTTCTCTACACATTTTTTCCAGCGTTCTGGGAGCATCTGGATACCAGTTCTGTAGAAATCTTCAGGCTGATGTCGAAACCACGTCAGGACAGCCTTTTTCACTTCCTCATTGGAGCCGAACCTCTGCCCTCCCATGAACTCTTTCAATGGTCCAAAAAGGTGATAGTCGCAAGGAGAGAAATCCAGGCTGTATGGAGGATATGGTAAGATATCCCATTTGAGTTCCATCAGTGTGTCCATAGTCAACTTGGCTGTGTGAAGTATGGAATTGTCTGGAGTCCGGTAAGGAGTCCAGGTCGCTTTTTCCTTAGTACCGGTTTCAGGGACATCCTCAAAATGTCATAGTAGTAGGATGCATTTATGGTTCGACGTTCTTCTAGAAAATCGACATGAATGATACCCATAATGTCCCAGAATGCAGTCGCTATCACTTTGTTGCTGACGGTGTCCTTTGAATTTCTTGGGTCGTGGTGAGTCAGTGTGTCGCCACTCCACTCTCGCATGCTTGCTTTCAGGAGTATGGTGATGAATCCATGTCTCGTCGGTGGTCACAACACGCCTTAGGAATCTGTCACCTTCCCTTTCATATCGCTGTAGCAGCATGGGACAGATTCCACCCGGGTGGTTTTGTGATCCTCGGAGAGTTGCTTAGGGACCCATCTGGCACAGATCTTGTTCAATTCCAGCTTATCGTGGATGATGGTCTCCACACTGCCAGTGCTGATGTTCAGTATTGAAGCCAATTCTCCCTTATCAGCTCATTTATTCGTGTGATGATGCCGTCATTGACAGCAGTTGCTGGCCTAGCCTTATGAGGTTCATTGTCGCCCTCCTTCAAACTTTTGGCACCAAGCAAAGACCGATGATCGAGACAAACATGACTTGGTGAACTGTCTTTTAAGTCTCTGATGAGTTTCAGATGCGTTTACACTTTCTTTGTGGAGAAACTTGATGATTATTTGTTCCAATTTGGAAGACACATCGCTTTCCGCCATTTTGTTTAAACAAACAATCGGTTGTCATGGCAACCGGATGAGTGGTGCTGCATTTGCATGACAGGCGTTAGTTGCCATCCCAACAATGAAAGTTTAGATTTTTGCAACAATGAAATTTTCAAAAAATGAAGTCCAGATCAAATTTGAACGCCCTTCATAAGGAGTAACTACCAATGCCGTTGTGTCTCGTATGCCATTGTTAATTGGTTGTCCAAATTACCTGATACTATTCGTGCTTTATCCTCCATTTATAGTTTTATGAATCAGTTGAATTCATTACTGCTATCTAATCATTGTTTTTTTCAAATTGTTAACAAATTTTTTTATATCAATTGTCAAATTAAGCTAATTATATCTCAATTGTTCTTTTTTTATGTATGCTGTTCTATAGTATTGTTTACCAACCGGGGACCCAACTCGTCGGCCTATTTGGCTATATAGGCCCCAGTTAGGTATTATATACAGGGTGTATCTTAAGCCCTGTCACAAACTTTTAGAGGAGGTAGTATGGATGATTCTAAGCAAAAAAGTTCATATGAACATGAGTTCAAATTTGAACGATAACCGAGATATGAACAGAAATAAAAACGCTGCCACTAAGATCAACAAGTTATAACTCAGGTGCTGTAACACCTCGTATAATGAAGTTTGGGGGAATAATAGGGTACATACAATTGTGTATACCGTTAAATTTAATCGAATTCCAACGAGTAGTTTCCAAGTTACGCTGTCAACATCGTAATACGTGCTCACATGTGAGTACTAACCACCACGTGTTATGATTTTGACTACGTAACTCGGAAACTGCTCGTTGGAATTCAATCAAATTTTAACGGTATACACAATTTTATGTGCCCTATCATTCCCTCAAACTTCATTATCCTAGGTGTTATAGAACCTGAATTCAATGTACAAACTTTTAGGGGAGGTAGTATGGGTGATTCTAAGCAAAAAAGTTCCTATGAAGCACGGGTCCGAATTTGATCGATAACTGAGATATGAACAGAAATAAAAATGCCGCCACCAAGATCAACAAGTTAATAACTCAGGTTCTGTAAAGCCTAGGGTAATGAAATTTGCAGAAATTACAGGGTGCATAAGACTGTGTATACCGTTAAAATTTGATCGAATTCCAACGACAAGTTTCAGAGTTACGCAGTCAAACTTGTAACAAGTGCTGGTTAGTACTCACAAGTGAACACGTGTTATGATGTTGAATGAGTAACTCGGAAACTTCTCGCTGGAATTCGATCACATTTTAACGGTATACACAGTTTTATGTACCTTGTTATTCCTCAAATTTCATTAATCTAGTCTTTACAGAACCTGAGTTATTACCTTGTTGATCTTGGTGGCGGCATTTTTATTTCTGTTCATATCTCAGTTATCGTTCAAATTCGGACCCATATTCATATGAACTTTTTTGCTTAGAATCACCCATACTACCTCTCCTAAAAGTTTGTACAGTCCTCATCAGAT
>JAHWFO010013951.1:1534140-1574447 GCA_023313115.1 Rhysida immarginata
TATTCAGTTTCATTGCGGAGGCATTCTCTCTCGGTGGTCACGGTTAAATTATAATCACGGTCTACAGATATACCGTAATTATAATCTAATGACCGTGATTATAATCTATCCAACGAAAGTAAAATTGGGCGTGTCTAATTAAAATTTCAATTGTTAAACATTAAATAAAATTAACAATGTTTGACAATTGAAATTGGAAATTTAACTGGGCACGCCCGGTTTTTCTTTCGTTGGACAGAGTTTAAAATAAAATTTACAGATTTGACTGTTGTACGACGGGCTTTAATAGAGAGGTTAAGCACTACGTAAACGCGAACGTGACGCGAACGTGACGCGAACGCGTGTGACGTTTCCAATCTGAAATGACGTAGCTTTTTCATTGTTTTCAGTTGTTGACAATGAAAAACCTACATTATTATATGCTGAAAAGCATATATTGGTTTCGCTCTGTTTGTGTGTCTGTCCATCTGTCCGTCTGTCCGTCTGTCTGTCTGTATGTCCGACGATTACACGAGAATGCTTTAACTTTTCCAAATTCTGCTTTCGCTCTTCGATAGAGACCCTTCCGGAGCTCACCTGATTAGTTTGTCATTGAAATCGGTCTAACAGTCACGTGACTATTGAGACCCAAACCCCCCCTTTAAATTTTTTTATTGGCAATATAGGGCATGTAATATGGCATTCGAACCGGAATGACGAACAGAAGACGAATATGACATTCTTTTCGATTTTCGATCGGCCATCGTTTGCACGATAACGTGAAAGTGGAAGAAATCGACTGCGATATATCAACTTTTGATGAGCTCTCGTGGACCGCTTCAGGCACGTGCACTAATGATAAGAATATGAACTTAGGGCATGTAATATATCAATCGATTCGTACTGACGAGTCATAAGTGAATACAGTGTTATTTTTCGTTTATCACTTAAGCATTGTTGATGGCAGCTTGGAGCACGTGCCCGTTATGAAGCTTTGTCGATGCATGTGCTCATTTCGTTTTAATATTCGGTGCCGTTAGGCCTATTGTAAAATGTGGCTAATTAATGTTAAGGCGATTGTTAAAAATGGCTAATTAAGGTTAGGCCTATAGTTAAAAAGACTAAATAATGTTAGGCCTATTGTTAAAAATGGTTAATTAATGTTAGGCCTATTGTTAAAAATGGCTAATTAAGGTTAGGCCTATAGTTAAAAAGACTAAATAATGTTAGGCCTGTTGTTAAAAATGGCTAAATTAGTGTTAGGCCTATTGTTAAAAAAGGCTAAATTAGTGTTAGGCCTATTGTTAAAAAAGGCTAAATTAATGTTAGGCCTATTGTTAAAAATGGTTAATTAATGTTAGGCCTATAATTAAAAAGACTAAATAATGTTAGGCCTATTGTTATAAATGGCTAATTAAAGTTAGGCCTATATTTAAAAATGATGTGAGTGTGGATAGAATCAAAGGTGTTGCCATTGTTTATTTTTACCAATTGCAAGTAAAAGTGAAATATTGAAATTTAAAATCACATCTGCGTCACAGGTAAAGCTCCTTGGAAGGCTTACAAGATTTTTCCCGACAATGCTTTGCAACAATGATTAAGAAGGGATGAATGGTAACTTTGATTAAGAAGGGACGTATAGATCTAGCAGTGGAAAGAACATAGGCGAAGTACATGTAGTTTAAAACATTTAGACGTGCGAGCATTTCATTTCTCATTTCGCGCGTGTTTGGAAAGATTCGTGTGAACGCTGCAATCGAATACGTAAATCGACGTGTAGTTTTCGCCATTGCTGTATATAAAATATTATTGTAATATTAAACAGCAAATTTTTATATTCTTCTTTTCAGCATATTTGAAAATCGTTTTACGAATTATATTCTTGTTTCAGATCGGAAACGTCACGTTCACGTGCTTAACCTCTCTATTGTTAACAAAATTAAATGACGCCGCGACAAAAAAAACAATTAAAAATCTCCTTTCTTTTTAACAATATAACACCGTGTTAATTAAAATTAACAGTGCTTAATCACGCAAATTCGCTAAAATTTTCAAAGTGCTGTTAAGACCAATTGTAAGTCGTTGTCTTCTTCAATTCTACGTGTGGAAAATTCGAAAAAATAGCTCGATAATTGTTTGATGCGTGTAATAATAATTATTAAACAGTATGTAAACACTATGATTAACGATTCGTAATGAAATTCCAAATGGGTGGATTTACAGTTTCGTGCACACTTTTTGCCAAAGTTTCATGATTTTCACTGAAAGTCAATCAAATGTGTGGATTTAAGGTTTGCTGCACACTTTTGCTAAACTTTCATGATTTTCACCGAAAGTCACACAAATGGGTGGATTACAGTTAGCGCCGACGAAGCGAAAATTTCAGACAATCGCGGAAGTCGAAGAAGCCCATGCCAATCCAACGGAGTATAGAAATCGACAGCATTGATTGGTATGCTATGTTCCTGGGCCAAAATCATTTGAAGATCTTCGAAGAGTTGTTGGTGTATTGCAAGATACTATCCAGTAGGCTTCAAGAGCTCTAGGGCTGCTAAAGGATGTTGAAGCAATCGTTACATGCGATTCGTGAAGCAATTGCTTTCCAGGTTTGATAACTCAGACATCTATTTGCAATCATTCTGACGTACTGTAAGTCCCCAGGAACCTAAGCGAATGCGGCGGAATAGTCGTGCAGACGCGTTGTCAGAAGACCATCAGCATCAATTCAACTCAGAAGCAACCAATCTTCGAGTGCTCTATCTCACATTAAGAGATTTAGACCAATATCTGATGAACAATGAACGCCGACTCAAGGATTATCCTGGGATGCCTCAATTGCATCAGTTCGCTAATCAAGAAGTTGAAGCATTCCAGGATTCAAATCCACTGGTATCGCTGGAGACTGCATACCTTCGGTCAAGATTTCAAGAGCTGGTAGATCAGACATCGCTCTTAAATGAATAACAGCTAATTGTGTACATCACAAAATAAATGCGATATGCAATAAGACGCCAGAAAGGAGACTACTTTCTTGAATGGTCCTGGAGAAACCAGTAATCATTTTACGACTGTTCGATTGGAAGACAAGATTGCCTGGCAACGGCAACGAGTGGAATTGCAGACCTCAGGCAAACGGCACATTCAATGTTCAAGCTAGGCCTGGATCTAAATGTAACTTCAGCCTGTAATATCCCCATTCAATCGTGACATACAGAATTGCTATGCAAAAGCAGATCCTGGACATTTGAGTTACTAAATATATTTCTTTTCGTATTATCTGGGGGTTTTTAATGTTGCTTATTGCCTCTGCTCGGTTGCGCCGGGCACAACACGTTTGTAATAAAAAAAATTACTTACATTTTTGCAATGCTACTTTGGCGCGTTGGTTACATGTCGTGTTCGACAACCTTGATATTGTGGGTTCGAATCCTTCGTAATACAATTTTTAAACAGAAACAATTTTGTTTCCCGTGTTCGTTTTGCCTTGAGTAGCTCGGCGAAGACGGGAAGGTACGATTTTTATTATATATGCCCGTCTTCGCCGAGCTTAAACATTTGTGTGACGAATTTGAAGATGGCAAGCATAAAACTGGCGTATCGCAACACGTTTGGTATGAGCATTGTTTTTCGATTGCACAGAAATATGCTACCCTTTGCGCCCCGTACGAAAACATAAGCACATAGTGCAGATGATCAGTCCATGGGTGATTTACTAAAATCCGACAAACCTTACGGGTTTGTGCGCTGGTGAAAAGTAATATTACGGTGTGCACTAACTCCACTGCCAGGTAAAACCACAGCAACATCCGAAGTTGTCGGTAAATTGTAGGGTCGACGGTCATTAGGTTGAACGTTTGGGGTATTAAGCAATATAACAGCCAATTCCGAATAATCAGGTTCAATACATGCAACAGTACTCAGTGGGGATAACGCAGGACAATTCATTTTAATACCAAGAATACCGTTACGGGCGACTGATCTTTTTGTGGAGTTCAAACGTCGACAATTTCCCGTTCGCCCAGCTTATGCAATGACAATTAACACGCCCCAGGGTCTTAAACAACATTGGTATAAGAGTAGATAGATACTGACTGATACCACGCCTTCGTTTTGCCTTGAAAGGTTCGGCGAAGACAGGCATCTCAGCTAGTAAATAAATAAATAAATAAATAAATAAATAAATAAATAAATAATTTCATCTCAATCAGCTAATATCGTATACTGATCATTGTTCGATTTATTGGTGACACACTGATTTGCCAAACAAACTATTACGTGATGGAGAAAAAAACTTAGTATCAAACCAGATAAGAGCAGAAACCACAGTTCCACATATGAGCGGAATTTGATCTTATTCCACAATTCCACAAGAATGGCCTCATTTGTGAATTGTGGTTTACGTCCTTTTCTTATTGATACTACTATTTGTCCACAATATTTTGTCATTATAGAACTTGTATTATCAAAAAAACTGAAGTCATTATCAGTCTCAGCACATCACGAAACATAGGAATTTGTCAACACATCCTATGCGAATCAGTGTTATTAACGTTCAAAAGTTATTAAATAGTATTATGGTCAAATCTTTTATGGACACCCTGTATTTCATAAAATGGATTACAGTTTTGTATTCGGATTTTTTTTGTATTTTGATTTAATTTGCTCATATTAGGGTCGTAAGTTTAAAAAAAATTCATTTTTATTTCCATTCATTTCTCCTAATTAGATAAGAATGAAGCGCGCAATCGGTGTGGCGAAAGCTACTAAACGCTACAAAACATTTTCATTCTTTTGCTTTTTCCTCTTCTTCCCATTTTATTTCATTGTAGAAACGGAGGTTTCAGCCACAATGAGATGCTAAAACGGAAAATATTTTTGTGTTTAAAAAAAATAAAAACGAATAAAAGAAATTTTTCCTTTCGGGTTTTTATTTAAACTTGATGTGCGATTTCAAACAAAAATGACTCGATTCGAAAAGTTGATTTCTTTCATTTCGTTTTTCTTTTCTTCCTGTTTTTCGTTTTTATAAAATGCTAATTTTTTTACGCTTTCTTCCTCTTTTTCTTTTCATCTCGGTCGTTTAGTTCAGGAGGGCCCCATTGTCATGCCTCCATTTACTCTGGGGCCGGTAATGTCATTCCGCGACGTTTGCCTCTCATAAAGCTCTGCGAACATATTATAGATTTTGCGCGTAAATAAAGGCGGGTTCCTCTGACGAAGGGTAAAAGAGGGAGGGGGAGACATGGGTGGGTGGAGTACACACACACAAACACAGACACACACTCAATGATAACGCCGCCGAAATTACGCCCGAACGTAAAAGACTGGGGCTCGGTTGGCTGCCATGGCGACCGTTGGATATCGTCATGGTAACTTCGTTACATGCCTAAATCGTTATTGTTCAACAGTGTGTTCTGGTAGCGATGTAATTGACTCAGGAAATTGTCTTGCTGCTGCTGATGTTGCTGGTCGGTTACAGTGAGAGAGAGAGAAAGAGCTTTGAGTTGTTCATAGGAAAGAGAAGGGGAAATCCTCCATTGCTCGTCGTCGTTGTTGTTGTGTTGTTGTTGTTGCAGCAAAGAGGTCCTTTACGACACTAATAAAGGCCACTTGTTTATTCAAATTAATGTTCGCGTATAAACCACACAGTACTTCTAAACATCCCCCTCCCTTTTCTTGCATGTTATTTATAAATAATTTTTTTTTTTTTTAATTTTTAAAAAGTACAAAATAAGGGGACGAAATTAACCAAATGTTATTTGACAGTGAGTTGGGAAGGCGAAGACAGTGTTTAAAAATGTAGTTTATACGGGAAACAAGCGCCTCGTGGTGGCTCCCTTATGTATTAACATTGCCGACTTTCGTTGGTCTAATTTGAAAATATGTTCTTTGGAATGGGCTATTAAACAGTGGTAAAATGCTTCTAGCACGAGGAAATAAGATTAGATCTGTGCGCATGCGTAACATGCTCATTTCGATGCATTTGTTAATTGAAAAGAAGAGGAATGATAGACCAATCCATACTGATTTCATTAGGTTAAATTCACAGTCGAGCCACGTTATTATGACTACCAACTAGTAACCAGTCGAGGATCCATGGAGCGAACTTGTGGTGGAGGTGATCCGGAATGTACTGCAAATTACGTACTGTTTGCGCACCTTCCAAACTATCATTGTAAACCATTTTTATGGCGAAAGCATACTGTTGGCCGTTCCTATGATCCTTTGATACTATAACGCAGTTGCCAAAAGTTCCCGTTTTTATGTGTCTCCCACTATAGACTATATGGAAAAAAGTAATCGGACATATGCTTATTTAGACGTTTAACTTTTATTTTTATTAAATTAATACATTTTGCTTTAATGACTGCAGATATCCTTCGTGGCATGCTTTCTGTTAAATTCTTGAATAAAGCTTGCAGAATTCTTTTCCATTCCTACATGAAGGTCTAATAAAGCAGGCAGTGAAGAAGGTCTCTTTTCCAAACTTCTAATCTACGTTCCAGTTTCTCCTAAAGGCTTTCTATTGGATTGAGGTCTAGCTTTGGGCAGGCCAGTCCAAAAGTTCGACATCATTCCGGCCAAACCATTCTGTTATAACCCTTGAAGTGCGACACTGAGCGTTGTCCTGGAAATGACATAGGTCTCTACAAAAGAACTGCCACAGAGTTTGAAGCATGGAATTGTCCAGTATGTCGAGGTTGTTTCCTAGACTTCATGTTTTCATTCAATACAACCAATGGCCCAAGTCCAAACCACAAAAATAGCTCCAGATCATTACAGAACCTCCTCCAAACTTCACCGTTTGGACGACAGAGTCTGGATAGAATCGTTCTCCAAGTAGTCGTCATACCCACACATTTCCGTCTAATTTCCAAAGTATAAATCGCGATTAGTCGCTCAACAAAACGGCCTTCCACTGTTTTTCCCTTAACACCTAATGGCTACAGCTCATTTCGGATAGTTTTAGCGTAAACACGAATTCCGGTGACGTTTTCAACTTCAAATATTAGATCAGCTGCAGAGGATTGGCGCATTTTCTGTGTCATCCGTCTCAAGGTTCTCCAAGCTCGACCCGTCAGTTTACGAGGCTTGCCAGAACGCGATTTTGCAGTAGTTGCGCCACTACTCTTTCATCTTCAAATCACATCTCTATTGCCGATTTTAGAATCTCTGTTATCTCACTTCCGCCTAGCTTTGCGTTCTTCCAATTAACTAGGAGACGCATCTTATATATGGGTGCATACATTATTACGCGCATACGTCTAATTTAAATCGCAAACGAAATTTGCATGTTTCGGCAGATGTCCGAATACTTTTTGCCACATAGTGTAAGTGGCTTATAATTCAGCAATTCAGCGTCGAAATTCTATTCCATACCTAAGCTTTGTCATATGGTCCAATTGACTACCGCCTCGAGCATGTTAAGTAGCCTAGACTCAAACAATTTTATTTGGCCTTAATTTATATTGACCATCCTGCTCACTTCGTTTCGGAATAGCTGACAACGTCGATTAGCACGAGAACTACCCAGCGAGTCAAAATTAAACCATCAAATATAATAAATATTTTTCTTCTAAATCCTTTCCATGTTCTACCTACGTCCAACTTAAGAATAAGGCAATGGACAGAAACAATTGGAAAATGCTCTACATGGGGGCGAACCAGTCCACGGATTGAAGCACCATTGATGATGATGATCCTTTCCATATCTTAGGAGTAAAATACAGGATGCGGCAGTTATTTGAGAACAAAACGACGTCCGCAGGTAAAAGGAGCAGACACTTAAGATACCACAGAGCGTTTACTACAATTTACGTTTTTGTACAAAGGACTACAAAATACATATTGTTATTCAATAAAACCACCGTCCGCCGCAATGAGGTGGATCTTCTGGATCTCAGCCACTGCCTCCACAATAGCTGGCCTGAGAGCTTCAACGAGCTTCAACGGTATTGTGTGGGTGCTTGTTGGACTCCCTCTCAACGACGCTCCAGACGTAATAGTCCAAAGGATTGAGATCACTGGAGCTGGGTGGGGGAGTGATCTCAATCCTTTGGGATTGGGATCGCACATGTTGGAAGGGATGTGGTCGTGAAGATTCGTGGTCATCCATGCTTGGGTGCTGTGGGCCTTATGACTTGGCCTTATCATAACACGTGTTCACTTGTGAGTACTAACCAGCCCTTGTTGCAATTTTGACTGCGTAACTCGGAAACTTCTCGTTGGAATTCGATCAAATTTTAACGGTGTACACAGTCTTATGTACCCTGTTATTCCTCCAAATTTCATTAATCTAGGCTTTACACAACCTGAGTTATTTCCTTGTGGGTGGCGGCCTTTTAATTTCTGTTCATATCTCAGTTATCGTTCAAATTCGTATTCATGTTCATAGGACTTTTTGTGTACCTTGACCTCTATAATATCCCCTTAAATTGTTTTACACACGACTTGAATCACCCTGTATATTGAAAGGGTGGTATCAGATAGCGCCATTATACTTCGCTGTCTTACCTAGCTCAATTAGTTCAATTCAACAACAAAAAATGACGTGCAAATTCGTGTAATGACGTAACGTTTTGTTTTTAGTGTATTGGAACAAAATTTTTGCCTTTATAATAAATATATTTTATTACCCACAATTTAATTCATAATTTCTTATTTGAAACATTGCAGACTCAATTAAATGTTCATTTAAGTCTTATGATGCTTTTCGAAGTCTTCATCAAATTTATAATCTATGTTATTCGAAGTGCTTAATATATTTCTATAGAGTCCTTCCTCTCTACAGTTAAGAATAATGTTCCGACCCAAAAAAGTGTAACGGGTGATAATACTAATTTTAATTTTTTGTCATACAAAATACACTCGTTTTGTGATTTTAGATACTGCGAAATGCTTCTACGTGCCGGATTTGAGGTCCCGTATTCAATTATGAGCACAGGCTCTAGTAAAGAGACGCACTCTGTGTTTACTTGACCTATTTAGAGACTCTATCCCCGTGCTTATATCTCTTACTTCAATTATCATAAGCCGTTACTTAGTATTACCGATGTACATGATTCTGTAGACTCGTCCATTGATAAATAAATAAAAGATTTATGTATTGTTCAGAATATTTTTTATTTCTTGCACCTAAAAACATTGTCATGATTCATTTCTTCAGACTACAGATTCGAAATTAAGTCACTTTTTTTTATTTCCCTCTCCATGACCATTCTCCTTCTCTTCTGGTAACCTGTCCAAACCATCTCTGTCCTCTTTCTTGTATCTTTTCATTAATATCAGTCGCTTTTACTCTCCCCAACATGTGCTTATTCCGTATATGATCCACCCTAGCCACTCCATACATCCACTTTTAACTGCTGTATGTTTGCTTTCTTCAGCGAGAGTGTTGCTCTACCATACATCATTTTAGGTCGTACGGTAGTTTTATATACAAGTTAACTTTTTAACTTTACTGGTATCCTCTTATCACGCAATATCCTGAAAGATCTCTCCGTTATAAATTCATGTATTTGTTTCTTCTTCTTAGTACAGAAATACAAGTTATTTTGATGGTTCATTAAAATAATTGCGCATTTGTATTTAAAAAAAAACAAAACGCAAATTTTGAATAGGTAAGTTATCTTGTGTCCTATGCTTGGGTGCTTGCATATACGTATGTGTGGGTTTGTATTTGTGTGCGAGTGCGTCTGAGTGTATGTGTTGTGTGTGTCTGTGTGCGTGTGTGACGGATTCAGTTTTGTTATTTTTTGCTTTCTTCTTCTCTCGTGTTAACTTTTCGTGGCCGGAAGCGTTTTATTCAGTGATCGCATGAATAATTGACTCGAAGAAAGAGAAACTGTTGCCTAATCACATATGAATAATTAACAGTAAGCAAAAGAATAATAAGTTGGAGAGCGGGCTTCCGGTTGATGATTCGGGGATTTTAGAAACGAAGAAAACGTATCGTGTGGCGGCGCTCTCGGCGCTCTTGGGTGACGTGGATTTTGATGGCGTCGTGAAGGAGGGATAAAAGGGTGGGGGAAAAAATAACAACTGGATGCGAATGGTTTTTGGCTATTTGTCGAAGAAGATTTGAAAAGGGCTTCTCTCTCTCTCTCTCTCTCTCTCTCTCTCTCTCTCTCTCTCTCCGAATGTTCACGTTCGGAGTACAAAAGTTGGGGGTAGGCGCAACGAAGGAGAAGAGAGTGTTTCGATTTTATAGGTGGATTCTGTAAAGGGAAGCTTTTATTCCATCCAAATGACAAGAAAGGGTGGCGCTGCTCATCGTTCTCAGCTGATGATAGGACGTTGAAGGACTAGAAAAGGGAAATAAGACTTGCCTCTTATCTCTTTTTTACTTCCCTTCTCTCTTCGCTCGCCTGCTAGGAATTTTTATTTTTATTATTTTTCTACATCTTCGCTCTGATAGACACCTTTTGAAATACTGCATCACACGGTCCTCCCGTTTTTACGACACTTAGAGAAATCCGAAAATTGAATTGCATCGAGGCGCATTGTTAAAGCCGAGCTTGTTGTTAATGAATTTTGATTGTTATAGTTCTGTGTAATTCATTTCGTGGTTTTAAGCCATTGCAGAGGAGAAAAAGCCATATAAATATTTCTTCGGAAATCATTATATTAGTATCGAGCATATTCATACTTAAGGACAAGAGAAAGTAATTGCAACCAACGATCCTATATGCATGATTTAGTGAAAACGGAACCACGAACGCTTATTTGAGTGATTTAAAAAGAATACCATTTTAACCTCTTTTTTTTTTATTTGCTTCATGTCCAGAATTTCCGACATTGCTTTAATAAGGGCCTTTCTGTAAAGTGACCGCGACTAAGTCATGGGAAAGGCTCATACGAAAGGATAAAGAATCTTTCTCCAACTTTTGTACGTACGTTTTAGGTGTTCCACATGTCCATCCTTGTTGATGCGTCGACATAATCCTGTATTCAAGTTCCTTCCACACGCAATTTACGGTCGATGCCAGCGACTGCATGAGTGATCCTCTCTCGCAGCTGGGCTAAATCACATTGCAAAGATGTCACGAACACATGATCTTTCACGTAACCGTGAAGGATAGGATTTTCTTGAAGAGTAAGCCGAATGTCCCCAGTCGATCCCATGCTGTGGAATTTGCTTTCCTATTTTTCATTCATAATCCGTTAAGTGAAGTGTTTGGATTTGGATGGTAGGAAATAAGTTAATTAATTTTTATTATAATAATTTGATCATTCTAATTAAACTCTCCTTAAACTCTCTTCTGAAAAAAGGCGTGTCTAAAAAGTTCGGTGAATCGACCGATAGGCTAGGAACGCGCGCATGTGCATGCGTAATGAGCGATATGTCGAAAAGCACTACCTAATGTCGAACACTAAACTGAAGCAGATTGCCTGTTGCGGTCCGAAGAGTATGAAAGAGACTTTTATTCTATGCTGGGGCCAGTAGAACGTAATGCGTGCGAAGACTCGTGTCATAGTGCAATAGAGCAAAGCGTGAACATCAATTTTTGTTATAACGCATTTTGGTGAAAATGGTGACCCCTTCCCGCCCACGTATTCGACCAAGGTTTTACAGGATCGGGCAGTGGAGTTTCGCCTCACAGTGCGTTCCGTGTGCTCAATTAGAAAGCTAAGCGCGGCATAACTGTTCTCGAACATCCATCATACTCCCCAGATCTAGCGCCTGCAGATTTATTTATAAATACCTTTGTCGTCTATGATGAAGAAACCGTCACATGCAAGATAAAAATGCAGCATTGAGAATGCACTTGGCAACAATATTCATGTAGTCCGTGATAGGCCCCTGACTTTCCATAAATATCAGGGGACCATTTCCATATTAGGAGAAGAAGCTTGAGTTGTCTCGATGAGGCGTGCAGGATCCATTGTTTTCTGGAGCTCTTACCAAACCCTTTGCCTACCGCCGGTGCAAAACAACGTTTTTCATGATTCGTCAATTCTCGGTGCATGTGTTCTGTCAGAGATGGGTGGAGAGCAGGATTGGTTAAAATCATTTGTCACTTGTTGCATGGTGGATGTCGTGTTTCTTCCTACAAGATCTCGCTCATGATTGATTGTCTTTGAGCCATAGTTACTCCATTTAGACAAAGACTGCGGATCTTTTGTTCCAACGGTTGAATACTCCTGATATCACACCTCTCGAGCATCCATTCAGCTGTTTCGTTGTTTCAATCGTGGTTCTATTTAGATTAGCAGCAACAAAGAGTCACTTTTTAAGTCAAAGGTCCTTCTTTTCTTTGATTAGACTTACCCGACTTCTTCTTAAATAAGTACTCGTTTGAATCACATGATTCAAACTATATTGCAAAGAAAACGAATTCAAATAAGTTTACATATATTTCACACGTTTCTAATTCGTTAGCCTATGTGTGTACATGCTAAACCGTTGGAAAGAGTTACTCCCAGTATGTTAGAGAATAGGAGAGCTAGATTTGACGACCGCGAAAACGTACGTTCTTCTCAATTCTGAGTATGTGGCAGGGGGAAAAAATCTTTAAAGACGAATCTTTTTCCAGATTACCAAATACATCTTGAAATATTTGTCCTTGAGTTCCAAAAGATTTTGTTTTAATTTCTTTTTTCCATTTCATTTCGGTTGCCTATCCAGTTCGGTTGCCTCTTTTATTTTTAACGAAGGCCGATTCTGGAAAGCTGCGATTATTATTGAAGGAGAAATTTTGGCGGTTCCTTTTTACTTTTTTTCCTCATTTGGGGCTCTTTGCGAATGGATATTTTCTTCTTCGTGTTTCTAATTAGATCAATAGTTCAACATTGGCAGTAGAACGGTTTCGATAGATAGATGGAGGAAGAGGGAGAAGCGAATACATTTGAAATGGAAAGAAGAAGAGATGAGTAAGAGAGAGAGAACATCTTTCTCTCTCTCTCTTTTCCCAACCTTTTCCAGATCGATTTTTGTCTTGGTTACCATGAAGGCAAATTGAATAAAGCTCAGATCCAAAGTACTTTCTCTTTCCGAAACTTTCAATTTTCTGTTCCTTTTGTGCAGTTTACATTGTAAAATTAATTTACTGAGAGCTCTAGATCAGATAGCTTCCAATAAACCCAAGTAATTTCGGCGAGGCCCAGTCATGTTGATTTTATTCCGCCGTGATTGAGCTCTCCTCCTTTTAGGTACCTTACATCCTCCTCCTCTTCCTCCGCTTTTTTTTTTTAGCATCCTCCGCCACTGTTTACAAGGGAAAAATGGATTTAAGGGGAATCTCCTTGCTGACTTTTACAATAGATTCAGAGGGAGAGAGAGGGAGAGGGAGAGGGAGGGAGGAAGAGAAAGGGAAAAGAGGAAAGGTAATTCGTGTAAGAAGTCTTCCGACACTGATGGGATGAAAATATCTCGAATCGCGACTGTTGGAAATCGTACACTAAAGCAGCATAGAGGAAATGTCAGTAGATAATAACAGAGAGAGAGAGAGAGGGAGAGAGAATAAACTTTTAGAATCGCATCGTGTGTATTATTGATTTTCCGTGCCTGACGTAAGTGAATACCAAGACTAATGGGATTGGATTAGCAGGGTTTTTTTCCCCGAACTGTTTTGTTTACATGCGGTGAGCGTGATCACAACTTTCATTTAGTTTTAACTGTTTGAATGAACTCGAGATGTAGCCTATATCGTGATTTTATGTATTTCACGACGATATGTGTTGTCGTATCTGTTGAGAAACAGGTGGCTACGCCCTTTGCCTTCCCCTTCACCCAGAGGCGGCGCGAAGCCGTAAGCAAAGCAAGCGTCGCTTGGGGGCGCATTGTACGATGGGGCACTAATACACTGTATATAGAAGATTTATGGGGCGCATTGTAGATTGAAAGGGCGCATATTATAGAGGTTTGCTAGGAGCGCCGAAGAAGCTAGCGTCACTCCTCCTTTACCCATAAGGCTTTAAGCAACTTCTGCAAAGCAATGTCTAAATTCAGTCTCACAAGGAACAGTCTCGAAGTGCCAATCTCCGATTTCCACCAAATTTGGTATGTATATAAGTAGTAGACAATAAGTTGTGAGCCTGCTGTTATGCCTACATCCAAAATTTTAGCTGCTGACATCATCCCGGAGGGGAGTTATAGCCTTTCAAAAATCCTCAAAGCGAGTAAAATTCAAATTGGTTTGTGATTCTGTTGTGATTACATTGACAGCTACAACCCATTCACTAACACTGATGATTTCTGTTTCAAAAATTTATCTCCTCATTGTGTGTCTGACAACTGTTCAATTTATTTCTGTTTTATCGCGAATATCGCTTTTGTTCTAATTCCAGTGCTTAAATCTCGTCGATATTAATCTTTCGTCCAATTTTATACGCTGATTTCACAATTATCATATGAACTCCGTTTTAAACTAATTTGAATTTCGCGCGCTTTGAGGATTTTTGAGGGGCTATAATTTCCCTTCGGGCTGATGTCAGCATCTAAAATGTTGGTTCTAAATACAACTCAGTGTCTAATACTTATATATCAAATTTGGTAGAAATCGGAGAATGGCATTTCTGGACTGTTCCTTGTCAAGAAAAAAGTTTGAGATTATCGACATGATACAGGATCTGGATGTAAAATTTCACGCTAAAATCATTATTATATTCATATCCCGTATAGTTTTTGAGATACCGGTAAAAACCCAAAATTTCATCATAGTCCATGGAGATTGGTTCACATTTATGAGAAAGACCTTGAAATGCCTTGTACTGCTATTGAAATACCATGCCCCACCACCTGTTGTGTTTGGTGTGATGGCCTTGCGTCTTGGCTACGGCACGACATCAGAGTTTCCACTGCAACAGTACGCGCTGAAGGGCACAGAGCGGAAGCACCCATGCTTCATTGGTGCAGGCTTTCCATAGACCATCTAACTACAATATGGTCATCTATTTTCTAAGGCCCTTTTGAGTAGACCAAATACTGCAATAGTTTATCTTCCATCCTAGTTCTCCTAAGTCTAAAACAAAAAAAGAATTTTGGGAATAGATTAATGCGACAATAATGACGCCACATTTCAATTTCGTTCACATAAACGTGAATCAACCTCTGTATATCTCAAAAACAGTAATCATGGATCGGACTGGTGCCGTTCAGGAGCATACTAAGATCCCAGAAAAATATTACTAACAAGTAGTCAGTGTCTCGACCAGAATTTTTGAGATGCGCAACCGTAAATCACATGTCATTATGCCATTTTACCGGCATGCAAATTCTTATTACGAGCCCATCCAGCTTTGTATATTTCACATCAGCGCATTCTTCCTGTTCAGTTGACATAAAAAAGCCACATTGACACGTGTTCATTCTACATTACATGGTAATGTGTTATGGTGCTGCAGCTTGGCTTTATTAGGACAAACATCCAAACTTGAAGAAACGTTTCTGTTTTATTTTTGAGTGATCTATTCTTCCAATTATGATGCGTTTTTTTGTGTTTATAATTGAATGCGGAACAAGTTCGTAAGTAGAAATATGTCCCTTTCTGTTACGGTTTATGAGATAAATTGGTTATATGTCCTAATTGGCATAATCCGGTCATCGCAAGGTCACCAACAGATATAGCCCACCCACGACTTCCTATTTGTTGGCTGCAACAGATTTTTAATTTTTTTTAAATGAGAGGTATAGACTTTCCGACCACCCTGTATGTTGAGTGGTTATTTATACCTTCCTCTTTCGTTTTAAACAAAATTATGTGATGTGGACATTGAGTTAAAAAAATTTTTGATCATAGAATTGGCTTTTGTAGCGCCTGTAAAACCGTCATGATTGGATAGCTTTTTTTGATAAAAAAAAAAGAATGTTTTTTAAAAAAATATTTTTATATGTGCAGTGGTTGTTGAGCTGGAAGAATATTTTCCCCCCGTCCCGGAATGAAGCTTTTGCCGCGGAATTATCGTCTCAGACGTCATGACTTAAATTACTATGAAACGGCGTGGACATCAATGGCAAGAAATCTTTCATTTACGGGAAAAGAGAAAGTGGAATTGGTTTAATTTTCCCCGAAACGACGAGAAATTGCAGTTACTTGAATCTAGAGAGGCGAATTGAAACTCTATTAACCTACGTTTTGTCATTTGATTGGATGATTGGTTTTAAAAAAATGACTTCAGCGAGTTTTTTTCTTCTTCGGAAATTCTGATTTTTTTTAAATGATTTTATTTGATTTAATTACGTTTAAAGTTTTAACTCATCAAAAAAGGACGAGGAAAGATCTAATTGAAGTAATTTCTCAAGAAGCACCAAATAAAAATGTATTTATTTATACGCGAGATTAATACTTTATATCAAAAAAAAAGAATTTTTAATATATAATTCATCTATCGATGTATGTAGAATCGTTCTGTCGTTGTTGCTATGGAAAAGAAGAAATGTGGAAAGCACGTAGCCTCATTTGAAAGAAAATTCAACTGAAATGGAAACCTAATAACATTTTACAGCCGAATGAACAAGCTTTCAATTCATTTCATTCCTCTCGTCGAATTTTTTTTTCCTCCTCCTCTAGGCCCAAGGCTTAACCATTTACATTGCATCCAACTTCGATTTCAAATATTGTCTCAAATGTTACGAGAACATTCGAGACCCGACGGCTGGTTACGGTTCTCAATGGAAGACTGCTTTATTTTCATATAAAATGATATACATGTATTTTATGCTCTGCCATGCTGTCTTTACATATGGACAATTGGAAATTTTAATTTTCATTAAAAGTTTATAATTTTTTTTTTTTTTTTTTTTTTTTTTTTTTTTTTTTACAAAATATGATTAATAAAATAAAAACTAACTATAGAATTTCTTTTTCAGCAGAAGTTGGTTTAAGGACATTTAGATAAATTTAATTTTCTTCTTACTTCAAATTCTTAATCGAATAGAATTGCTAAAAATTTTCAATACATGTATTGCGCGGCTGAATTACATCATTAAGACCACATATTCCAACTAATTCGCTGTCTACAGTGGATAGCCAGTTAAAATAAATCGAAATGGCGGAATAGTGCATTCGCACAAGTCAACCACTTGGCCTTGAAACGGATTCAAAAAAAAAATTTGTTTTCTGTTTGTGAAGATGGGGGGAAGGGGTTGGGAGTCCTTAAATTCTTAATTATTCGAAAATGGCTCATCGCAACCATACAATTTCTGTCCAATATAATTCGTCTCAATGAGAGAAGTCCGTTCATACCGTTTTTATTTCTTTTGGGTAGCTGAAATAAATGTTTTGCTTTTTTTTGGGGGGGGGATGGTTTAGAGGGGAGAGGAACCAGTTCCGAGCATAGTAAATAACATGGCATAGTAAATGCTTTACCACTTCCGTGTATACATCTAGCGAACGTAGAACTTCCGAGCATAGTAAATAACAGAAACTCGTTATTTACTAAAAATTCGCCTTAACAAGAGGAGTCTGTACATGTCGAGTTTATTCAATTCGGATCGCT
The DNA here is from genome assembly GCA_023313115.1 of Rhysida immarginata. NCBI lineage: Eukaryota > Metazoa > Arthropoda > Chilopoda > Scolopendromorpha > Scolopendridae > Rhysida > Rhysida immarginata. Next base: position 1,551,559 of record JAHWFO010013951.1, read on the forward strand.
AGAATGAACGCTACAGCTATTTCTTCATTTTTAGAAAAAAAATTAATATCCCAAAAAAGGCTTAACCAATTAACATAAAACATACGTCAAGGCACAATTTAAGGTAACGTCTAAGTATGTATAATTTTTATTCGCTTCTGCTATTTGCCGTATCAGAGTAGTTAGCTGCACAAAATTGGTCACATACGTACAGACAATTTCAACATATCTTTTCGAATCATGAGTTTTAAGTATATTTCAGAAAAAACTGTTTTTTGAGTTTGGAAACGAACATATAGACCTTCAATATTAGTGAGTGGTAAGCCAAAATTTATATATGGTGAGATGGGGAGTATATATTGTGAGATGGGGAGGTATATATGGGGAGATGTCTGTTTCAGAATGTTACCCTAAGGAAAATTGATCAACAATGAAAGTTTGAATGGGCGTGTCCAATTAAATTTCCAATTTTAATTGTTAGCCATTGTTAATTTATTTTGCAACAACACTTAAACAATTGAAAGTTGAAATTTAACCGGACACGCCCCGTCAAATTTTCGTCGGACAGAGTATAGGCAGGAGAACTTCGACGAATTAGTCCATCCATTGCTACTCTGAAATGACGCACATTTGGCAAATTTGTCCAAGGCCTCTTGAAGAATATGCTGGGAAAAAATGAAGTGTCATAATAGCGACTTAAAACAGATATTTTGAAGCACGCAAGCTGGATGTTGCAGGAAGTCGAGGCACATCTTGGATGTTAATTTTGAAGACATTAACGATGTAGCCTTCTTGGATTCTTGGAAAATGCGATATCTCTCTTTTTCTATTATTGCTCCTTTTTTCTATGCCTTTGTTTTTGTAGTCTGACACAATGGTCGATCTTAAGCCTGTTTTCCATTTAGCGACTTTTAAGCGAATTGTAATGTGCATCGACTTCAGAAACGCCACGGGTTTCAGGTCGTTTTCCATTTTTATCGATTTTTCAGGCGTTATCCCGACTCTGGTCAGATCTGATTGGTCAAGGCACTTTGGAAAATATGGCATCCGAAGAGGTTGATTTTCTAACAAATGTCGCTCTCTCAAGGCGATGGAAAAGAGGATATCGACCACTCCGATCACGTTCACGCTTTTGAATTTATTACTACATGTATATCATTTCTTCTTAGTAAATAACTACTTCACCAAATTTTTAAAACCTGTTTGGTAATAAATTCACGAGGAAAAAAATCACGAGAACCCGTGTCGGCGAACACCAGCTACGGTAGCCATGATTCTCCATCTGAATCGGCGAAGACCACTACCCAGAATACATAGCGAAATAGATTACACCTGATTGGCTATATCTAAAAAGACGCCTGAAAAAACGCTTAAAAATCTAACCTCGCCAGATCTTGAAAAATCGCCTGACAGACGCCTGACCGACGCTTGCGCGTGAAAGTCGCTAAATGGAAAACAAGCTTTATTCTTCAACTTGGATTTTATGGATGACCTCTTGGGTCCATTAGGCTTCTTACTATCTCAGTATACTTTCTTTGGCATCTGTTGGGATAGAAGATGTTTTTTATGGAATCACTGCTTCCGTCCCATCTGATCAAATTTCGCTCCACATATAAATCGTTACTGTCATAGCTAGAGCGATTTATCAGAACTGCAAAAAGGGATGTTCATAGAAAAAAATATCACACAGCTCAGAAGTCTGGTGATCTGGGTGGCCAGAATATAGGACCATCAAGGTCCATAGTAAAAGCAATTTCAAATAGAGCTTATTTATTACATAGTTATATAAAAAATACTGTGAACTATCTTTAAGACACGTATTGGCAATGCCCTTATCGCTGCTTGTAGTACAATTTTCATTGTAAGGCTAACTTGAGACGGATTACAGTGATCTAGTGGGAGGAGGCAGAATATAGGATCGTCAAGCCCTTCTCCCTCGCTTCTGAATTTGATTGATACGAGGGACGTTTATAAAGTTCGTACAATCACCGAAACCAAGAGAGCGGGGACACAACTTTTTTGTCGGGGCAAACACACGTTCATGTAGTTCCACACAATCAAAGGACGCGCGCTGCGAGACCACGTGACCCCAAGGTAGATCACATCCAAAATGGCGCAACCCGTTGAGAAACTGCAAGAACTGAAAGATAACGTTTCCTTTACTTGAAGTGCAAGAACTCCAAGGAAATCCACGCGGAGTACGATAACAGTGATCCAGCATGTGAAACTGTTGCAAATTGGCGTAGACGCTTTAAATGTGGCCAAGCAAGTGTTGAAGATGACCCACGAAGTGGCCGACCGTCTCTCAGTGAAGAACCGACAATTGTTGTGCAAGTGGAGACCGGCAAATAACAGTTAAGACGATTCACATTATTCATGGGCTGTGTTCAACATTCTGCACAACGTGCTGCACACGACAAAGATTACAGCGCATACGTTCACGCATATGCAAAAAAGATTGCCGAAAGGCAACAGCAGCAAAAATGTTGGAGCTGTGCAACGGCAATGTGGACGATTCTTTGAGCACCTGATCTCCATTTATTCTGCTTGCCATAGCTGACACCAAGCTCCTCTTCCAAAAAATCTGAGAGAACTAAGGGAATATCTGTTGAACGCCGATCTTCCATTGAATTACAAATGCTTCAGCACCTTATTGACTATTCCAACCAGCATACATGCTAGTATTCGGCCCAAATGGGGTCCAGTAAAATATTAAGCAGTTATTTCTAATTCATTGGCCAATGTTTGTGTGTAATTGAGTAATACGAGATTGCACTGAAAATTTTAAAGCACTTGAATACCTTTCGTGTTATCCTCTGCGTTTAGATCTGTGCTCCACTTTAAATTCGCTATTGATTTGTTTAATTTACTTTAAGACTTTACTTAAAGGAAGGTCAATAGCTTCTGAGTGAAATAACTTAAATGGCTGGAATTGCCAGAATATAATTGCTTTCATTCAAACGCATCCAGGATTTCAGGAAATTTTTGGAATATTTTTAAATTAGATTAAATTCAAAGGTTGCCTTTACATTTCAGTTCCTCCTCAACAATTTTAAATAAAGCAGTGCGTTTCACTTGAGTTAGAAGACTGGGAAGTTTATTCGCAGAATTTTCTCTTCAATTTTGACTTTGGGAGATTTTTAAATAAATGAAATGTGCTGAACAAGCGATTAGGATTACTTAGCGTTAATAAAAAGGCACGGAATCGCTTTTGAGGAATTAAATCCTTTAATTAGAGAAGGAAATGTCGATTGAGAGAAGGGGCTTTTGCTGTATGTGTGTGTGCCTGATTAGATTCACAGGGCGTTGGAACCTCGGGGTGACATTGGTGACAAGCACTCTTATATTTGATTCACGATAACAAATCAATCTGTTGGGAGGGGTATCGCAGCCCGAGGAGCGCTCGCTTCAATCGCGTTCTGCTCTTCCGTCGCGAACTCATCTTCTTCATCGGGTTTTAGTTTCTTCTGTTTTTATTTTCTTTCTTTATTTTTTTTTCTTCGTTTTTCGTTTCGACTTTTATCTCATCGCCACTTTCTTGTTCTCCCCCTCTCCCTCCCCCGACTACATCCGAACTGCTTTGGCGTTGGCTGCGCTTTGCTTTCGTTTCTCGTCGTTTTGGAGCGGCGACCGCAATCTCCGCCATCTCCCTCGTGAGACGACGATAGTGACGCATGCGCACTTATGACGGGATTAAAACTGCATGAAATTTCCTCAGCTGTGAGATTTCCATTATCAAATAATTTACCTCGTAAAGAAAGCTCTACCTTTTCACCTTCAGGTGGAAATTTATTTTTTCTTTTCTTCCTCCCTCCTCCTCTTCTGCAGCAACCGTCTTTTCGTTCTTTATTTGTTTGGTCTGTCTGTTAAGTACATACGGTACGTAATCAAATGTTGAGCAGCGTACATTTTAAATTTTATTTATCGTAATCATTTTGATTCTTTTAATTAATTTTTTCTCTTTTTTGTGTTTAATTTATTTTTTACTGTTATACTTTTGATTTCTTCATGAAATTTTATCGATTTTTCACTGACGGATAAAATCGCCAGTTCTATTTTACTAACCACATATTTGGTTAGGTTTTTGGTTGTTTTTTTTTTTTAATTTCAAATTCAACAAAAAATTAACCCTCCCGAGGAAGGTATAGGAAGTAGCGGAAACCCTGAGATCATCTATTTTTACCCTGTTATCTGCACTTTTTAACCCCAGCCTCCAGTATTTTTAAACGAAAAATTGATTTTCTCCAACGTAGTAGTTAGGTCCTTACATCTTACTATCATGTTTCTTGTTGTCAAAAAACGGATAACCGACTGTATTTCGCAGTCGGCGGCAACCTCAAGAATCTTAAACAGTTTAATGACACAGTGCGATGCAAACACACTGATGCCACGGCTATAATGGTGTCTGCCTCTTCACAAGGGATGCTAGGAATCTGTGCGGATGAGCACTGCTATGAGCGTGCGAGATTTCCAAAGATATTTTACGAACGGATCTTACATAAAAAACAACTCTCGTAGACATTTTTTGAATTATCGTATTTTATCTCAGCATTTGTGAAATTTAATCGAACTTGAAGTTGACAATTTCTGTCAAGAAAGCGTGGGGCCCGATTTGGTTCAATTGGCCCAATCGACTCATGCTCGACCTACTACGATCAGATCACTTTTCTGCGCCGTGGCCTGTTTTTTTCGTCGGCTGCGGATTGTACGAACCATACTATTGTTGCCATAAATCAGTTTGTATTTGAAATACTGCAGCTTTGTATTTAACGTGAACGTAAAGCAATAAAGTGGTCGTAAATTTGGAAGGAATTAAATGAATTACATTGCACACAAAAATTTGGGGATCATGGGAGTTCAATTACTGTGCAAAGTAATTGTTTAGAATTCCTCGTGAGTCGACGAAGGTTGTTCCTGGATCACGAAAGGATGGCTCAACAGCGTGATTTACCGAAATCTGTGGCGTGGAGAGCTATTGGGAGGCTTAAAGGCTAAACTCAAGGGATGGAAGCTGACGCCATTGGAGTGTCACGAAGTGTCGTTTGTCGATTTGGAATCGTTTCCAGGAGACTGGAAGTGTTCGACGAAGGTCAGGACAAGGTCGCCCACCATCAATCGCAATTGCACATGACGACAGTTACCTATTACTTACAGCCTGGAAAGACTGGCGAAAAACTGCTGTCCACCTTCAACGCCAGCTCGCCGTGGCAACAGAACGCACAATATCGACGCAAATGATCCGTCGGGATGGCCTTTACTGCAGGGTACCGTAGAGACCGAAGAATCTGGGTGAAAGAGCATCGCGATTGGGGTGCTGACGAGTGGAGTCAAGTTCTCTTCACGGACGAGTCGCATTCGGTCAGACAATCGACGAATACTTACCTGAGGGAAGTCGGAACGCGATATAACCCAGGTCTTGTGCAGAAAAGAGCACAGTACGGCGAAGATGGACTGATAGTCTGGGTAGGCATAAGCATTGGTGGGTGTACTGACCTGTACATTATCCGGAATGCTGTGGTACAGGGACGAGATTCTTAGGACTTTTGTCATACCATATGCTGAAGCTATCGGAGATGGCTTCAATTTTATGAACGATAACGCGCGATCACACAGACCCCGGCTAGTGGACCTCGTGATTGAAGAGGATATTGAGCGTATGGAGTGTCCAGCATTCTCACCGGACTTAAATCCGAATGAATATGTTGGGACGCCCTTGGAAGACGCATTGCAGCTAGACCAGCACCTCCATTGATTCTTCGTTACCTGAACATGGCCCTCACACAGAGTGGCAAATGTTATCTCAAGTCCTCATTGATAATCTTATCAATTTAATGCGAAACATTTGTACGATGAGATCTAGAAGCTTGGCCCCACCTTCCAACAAGCTCTTGTTCATTCGCAGAAGCTTCCAACCTGATGTATAGGAAATATCATCATGTTCACAAAGTGTCATATTCCAGAATTATTGGAGACTATGTAAATTTCCCATTATTAGAGACTGACAATCTACGTTATTTTATATATTCAGAAATGCCCTGAACTTGTGTCTTTTTTGTCAAACTCGCGGTCTCTCCTAATTTTTCTGAGCAGTATAATCGTTTAGTAGGAGCTTTAGCAATATTAAATTCTCAAAGCTCCTTCTTGGAATGTTTGCTAGATTTTATTTTTTAAAAGATTTAGACAATGAGAAGGTTCATAAATCGTCATTTCCGGATGTTTGTTTACATTTTTCCAATTCATAATTTAATGAGACAGCTTAAAACATTTCATCTTATCATATTTCCGAGATCTATACAAGGTGGACCATAAGTCCCTTACCACCCCTTGTACAATTCGTGTTTGTGGAAATTGACGGACAACCACCATGTGGGACATATTAGGCCAATGGGGAAGTCATATGGTGCAAGCCACCATCTTGGATGCACCGTAATTTTTTAAATGGGAAGGGGGTCATGAGGCGCATGATTTCGAGCTAGAATTTCCCAAGGAAAACAATGGTGCAGTCCGTTTGTTCATATCTTAATTCAGTTACCTGTGATATTAAATGAACGCGCCCAGTTTTCTTACTTCGGACAAAAAACCAGTATATAAATATTTAATCTATTTAATAAGTAAAATATAGATGTTCGAAATTCGTGATTTTTGGTTATAATGGACAATTTAATTGGAAATGAATTTCCTGTATGATTACAATAATTATTCAGTATTTTGTTGCCGCGGTTTAAACAAACGTAAGATTTTAAAAAAAAATTGATATAATCATAGATTTCTTAGGTATTCTTAAGTACATTATTAAGTTTTTAGATGTATTATTAAGTTTTTTAAAAATTATTAAGTGTAGGTTCTGGAAGGTGGCCTACATTTTCTTTTTTCTTTTCATTTGCCATATTCGCTTATGACCCACTATTGCCACTTTTGAGAGAAGGTTGTTTTGTTTTTTTTTTGGTTTTTTTTTTTTTTTGTTTCACGTGGGGGGGGCCCCGCAGATTTCTTATTTCTTTTAGAACTGTCCGCGGCAATTTTTTAAATAGATAATATAAATATTTACTTCTTTCACTTTTTCTCTAGATTTCGTCTTTAAGTGTAAACAGGCAAGTGCAAGAAAAATAAGACTAAAAGGTTTAAGTGTAAACAGTGACGTAAGTTCTTCCAGAGTTTTTTTAAAGGTAAATGGAAATGTGTTTTTTATTTTATTTTATTTTATTTTATTATATATATTGTATCGCATATGACGAAAATGATATACCATATTTACTCGAATAAAAGCCGTGTCGAATTTAAGCCGACCAGCCTCCTTTTTTGCACATTTTTATAGGAAAAACAAAATTCTCAAATTTAAAAAAAACGATCTCTAATTTTTCAATGTGGTTAATGTTATTTAAATTCACATATTTTTCTGTCCAATGATACGGGATAAATGTAATCAAATGATACATTTCAAAACAGAATTTCTTCACCATAAATTGTAGTCGTTATTTATTTAGATCTGATTAAATGATCAGTTATATTTCGTATCAAATACACACTATTTTCGTCAGCGGGCATAGGCCTAAGCCGTCAGCATTTCCTTTCCCTTTCCGATCAACATTTAGAGTTTAACCTCATAAACTAACTTAAAATGGGTTTTTTTTAATAGCATTTGACACGACAGTGCAAAAAATAATGCTTTTCAGTAATACGAAGGTGATTTGCGAACTAAAACGGGGCCGTTCGCAACAGAAGAAAATAAATGGCGGTGATGAAACAAAAGTATTTTCCGTCCCATGCGAATTTAAACCGAGATCTCTTTTTTTTTTCTAGTCAGATTTCTGAAAAAATCCTCGGGCTTATTTTAGGGTAAATACGGTATACAGGGTGAGACATTTATCTTGAGACAACAGAATATCTCGGAAACTAAGCATTGTACGAAAAAATGTCCAAAATCAAAAGTGAATTATTTCGCGGGGGAAATTCATTAGTTAAAATATTACCCCCCCCCCTCTTGTGAGGGGGGGCTTGGGGGAGGGGGTAACTTTGAAATCTTAAATAGGAACCCCTATGTTTAATGGTGTATTCAGATTGTACACACTATTCGAGAAATGTTTTATTCTTGGTGTTTTTTCAATTGAACCAACCGTTTAGGAGATAAAGGCCCTGAAAGTGTGGACAAAGAGATAGAGAGTGGGTATTACAGACATTCCTATTCTATTTTTTGATGGTCTTTAAGAATCCGAAATCAGAATCTCAAAAATTCAAAATTTTTTAGTGCACCAGTCCTATGGAGACAGAGTCTATGCGTGTGTATTGAAAAAGATTGGATTTTGGAAATTCTGACTTCGGATTCTTAAAGACCATTAAAAAGCAGAATAGGAATGTCTGTAAGACCCACTCTCTATCTCTTTGTCTTCATCGATAAAATTGGGTTCAAAACTTTAAAAGTTCCACACTTTCAGGGCCTCTATGTCCTAAACGGTTGGATCAATTGAAAAAACACCAAGAATAAAACATTTCTCGAATATCGTGTAAAATCTGAATATACCATTAAAAATAGGGGTTCCTATTTAAGATTTCAAAGTTACCCCCTCCCCCCAGCCCCCCTCACAAGGGGGGGGGGGTATTTTTTAAATACCCCCCCCCCCCCCGCGAAATAATTCACTTCTGATTTTGGACATTTTTTCGTACAATGCTTAGTTTCCGAGATATTCACTTGTCTCAAGATAAATGCCTCACCCTGTATACAGGTTGTCTCATTTAAAGTGAACCAATAGCCAACTTCTAAAAAACAAATCTGACAATGGAGACTTTTATGTAGGGGGGGGGGTATGTATTTTTATAAGGGGGGTGGGGGTGTATGTATATTCCATTTCGAAAAAAAGAAAAAAAAACAAAACAAAACCGACGCCATTTTCGAATATGGAAGTCAACTTTAAAATGTGCAATGGAAAATCCTATTTTTAATTGAGCTTGTGAGTTCAATAAAGACCCAATTCCAAGATCCCAAAATGCCCCAATCCTTTGTTTGGGCCATTGTTGATATCAATCTTTACCTGTGATGTTATTTTCAACGCACAAGGAATAGAGGTCAGGCATTTTGATCGCTAAAAGCGGTGCATTAGGCAATAAAGCATAGATTCGATTTAAAAACCGCTTACACAAATAGACTTGGGACTTTTTTGAACTCACAAGATCAATTGTATTTTAAGACTGCACACAACATTTGAGAAATGTTTTATTCTTGATGATTTCTCAACTGATCCAACCGTATAGAAAATAGAGGCACTGAAAGTGTGGTGTGTTTGGATTTAAAGAAAAGGCAAACAACAGAAATTGTTCCTAAACACAATGATTATACAATAAATGTTATATTAAATGTTCAACGTTTGATTTCGTTTAAATTGATGAACAATTTCTGTTGTTTGCCTTTTCTTTAAATCCAAACACATCACACTTTCAGTGCCCCTTTCTCCTAAACGGTTGGATCAATTGAAAAAACACCAAGAATAAAACATTTCTCAAATGTTGTGTACAATCTGAAAATTCCATTTAAAATAGGGGTTTTCATAGCATGTTTATAAGTTGACTTCCGTATTCGCAAATGGCGTCGGTTTTTTTTTTTTTTTTTTTTTTTTGAAATGGAATACACATACAAACCTCTCATAAAAAATGCTGAATGAAGAAAGAAACTCTTGTCCACAACAGAAACAATTTAATGAACATATTTCGATCACCATGTGATCATCTTTCAGTGTAATACAGTAGAGGAAAATAAGCAAAGGTCTTTTACAAATTTACACAAATAATAAAGGTAGGGATTGGAAGTTCCAAGAGAGCCAATCAGGAAACTTATACAACACTGGAGCAAGGATTTAAGCCACTCGATTACAAAATTTAACAAAGTCAAAAACTTGCAGATTAAGTAGTAAATTACAAAAAAATATTGTAAAAAAGTGGGAACTAAGTGGGCGGAAAATTTGTAATCAAATCAAACAGATGAGATTCTCCTACCGGTCTCTATCCGAATTTAGCAAAAGTCTTGCGTCCTTCTTTATCTCCAAAGTCTTGAAGAAACTACTAGATATTCCTTGTTGACGCTTTTCAATAATTATAATCTGACCCTGTCCTTGGAAATGGTATGGCTGGTCTCCAACAGATATTTTGTTACCACCGAATTTTCCAAACGTCCATATTTTGCGTGGGCAAAATGCTCTTTAAATCTGGTTTCAATATTCCTTTTAGTTTTACCCGGTAAACCAACTCACAATTGTTACAGGGGATTTCGTAAACAGGGGAACTTGTTTTCTCACATAAAAGTGCAATAATTCTTCCATTGAAAGTACTCTGTCGGATTTGTATCTTAGAATTTGGATATTGGCTCACTTTAGGTGAGACGCCCTTTATATACCGTGGATGAAAATTTCAAAGAAGATTCTACATATACAGGGTGTTTTTGAATTGAGTACAGATTTTTTGGGAGGTGATAGAAGAGGTCCTTAGAAGTATTTTTAGTCATATGAACATGGGGTCCCCGCAGCTCCGTTTACTTACAATACTGCATTGAACAATGAAATGACACCGGGACGCAGTGTGCGTTGGTAGGCCTAGATTATTTTATTTTTAACAATTAACACAAGCAATCTACTGTAATAACTTTTAAAGTAATTTGTTTGCAAAGAAATTTCAAGGTGCACGTGCTTGTTTGTTGAAAAGTCTTAGGACAAACTTCGTCAAGGAGATTCCATGGTATCCAACCCCTTTGTAAAATACGATTAGTTCATATGTAAATGAACTAATCGCATTCTGGGAAAGCAGTAGGTAAAGATTTGTTTTAAAAAGTTCACTTGATGTACTTTTTACATGTGTAAAATAATCTAGGCCTACCAACGCACACTCCATCCCGGTGTCATTTGATTGTTCAATGCAGTATTGTAAGTAAACGGAGTTGCGGGGACCCCATGTTCATATGACAAAAAATACTTCTAAGGACCTCTTCTATCATCTCCCAAAAAATCTGTACTCAATTCAAAAACACCCTGCATAATCTGCAATGTCCCGGTTTACAAATAAGGTCTGCTAAAGCGAATAAAGTAACATTAGTACGATGTTGATGATGATGTTGGTTAGCACGTACAAAATTAAGCAAGCCTAGTTAGCGTGCGAAAGTAAAAAATTTGAATTGGAGTTAATGCTACAAACATAAAGGTAAAGATATGAATGGAAAAAACGGAAGGAAAAATTCCGCGATTTGGACTCGAACCAAGGACCACGAGTATCACGCTTGTCGCCTCTATCAATTGGACTACCCAGGGGTTTTTCCCCTTCCGTTTTTTTCGTGTTTTTTTCTGAGACACTGGGAAAATTATAATTAGAAGATCTCCGCATCCGTCTACAATATCGATATTGCATTTTGAATTTTTACTGTATATTCATGTTTTCATGTTTTTATTTTTACTTTATATTCAAATTCTGATATAGCAAAATTTAATAAATATAAAAAAAAAGAGTCCGAGCTACACCGGGAATGTGACTAGTAAAATTTATTTATAAAAAATTCAAGCAAAAAAATCAGCCGTAATTAATAATTTCTAATGATTCTTATTAACAGTTGATTCACTTTTCAGGAAACTCTTTTTAGTTAAAGTATTATTATTACATATGTATTCAAAAAGGCTTGTCCTATCCGGAATTTGACAAGTCTAGATCTTAAAATGCTAGGTTTTAAACTTATTTGATGACGTCATATGCTCTCGAAGGGTTTTCAAATTATTTGAAGTCATCCTGGATTCCCGTTCTCTACACGAGATTACAACAGTCTTATGCTATGATCGGTCCTAATGCACCTCATGCGGACAGGTCCTACTTAAGGTGGAGGGGAACAATGGGGTCATAGGTCTCTTGGCTTAAGCTCATCTGAGGGTGGGAATATGGGATTCAAGGTTGAAGGGAACTTCATAATGGAAAAACTGGTTGGGAATTCATTGTGATGTTCCCGGAGAATCCGAATCTTAAGGGATAATATTTTTAGATAGTTTTTGAAAGTAAACATGTTTTTTCTTTGTACGCTTGAGATCCTCTTCAGAATCTGTAAAGCCAAATTTAGAATTTTCGTTGGTTTTACTTTTTTTGTAATTGGTTTGTGTGCGAAAGACTTCGCCGGATTTATCTCTAGAAATTACAACATGAAATTATCTCGGTATGAAGATAATCAACTTAAAATTTTACGTGGTTAATTCAAACTCTTATGCCGATTTCAGTCAAATAGCAGCCGCGACAAAATACCCCCTAGACAACCCCCCCCCCCGACAAAATCCCTCACGGACACATGGGTTCGGATAAAATTTTTTGATGTTATAATTTATAATGGGAAAGTAAGACATATCCTATACATTTAATAACCGACCCTATTATTACAGTAAAATTAATTTTTTTCATTATTCTCATACATCAGTGATATATAACATTAAATTTATTACACAATTAAGAAAACTGATTCGAATATATTTTGTTTTATGATATCTCAATAAAATGAATATTTTTTCCAATGTATTCATAGGTAGTCATAGTAATCAGCAGTTTTAATTTCACAATAAATAAAATTACAAAGAAAACTGATAAAATCTGGAAAACAAAAGACACAATTATGGAATACCTTGTGTATATATCTAACTTCTAATCTATGAATATTTAAAAATTACAACTTTTACAGAGTTCGTTGATAAGTTCTGTTAGCTCGTCTTACCCGCTTTTATCGGAGGTTGCCCCGAGACGGTATGTCTGTTAAGTTTTAGGACTGTCACGATAAAAATACTTACAAGAAAGAAATGACAAATTTTATTGTTTACTATTCAATATACATCCCTCTTCTAAGCTCAAGCACTTCTTTGCACTATATCGTAAAGACCGTCGATATCTCGGTAGAACTCTTCTTTTGGAATCCTCGTTAATACACGCGTCACGCCCTGTTGAATATCTAGAACCGAGTCGAAAACACAACCTTTTAATGGAAATTTTAATTTTGGGACCAGAAAACAATCTGCAGGTGCTAAGTCGGGCGATTAAGGGTGGTGGTCCAAAACATTTCTTTTCGTCAAAACTGCTTCACAGTAATGGAGAAGAAACCAGTTATTGGATTCAGCCATGGCCAGTCTGACACGCCGAATATTTTGAAAAAACATTGCCACTACGCTTTTGTAGTGCTTTTGATTCAAAGTTTGACTTTCTGGTCGAATTCCTTGTGAATAAGGCCCTCCCAGTCGAAAACAAGAATGATTTTACCGCCAAAGTGGATAAAGGGAGCACATTTTTGTGTTTTAGCATCATACATGGATACATACAATTAACTTACATTTTAAAACACTTTAGAGAAAATATAGAAATTGAGAAAAACTAAATTGTAAATTACTATTTAAGTAAACTAATGTATAGAGAGAATTTAAACGAATAAAATTGAAGAACTGAAAAGTTAAATGGAGAGTGAAGGTATTCTTTACATATTTGGACGAATAAAAGTTCTTTAATTTGTAGGCATTCCCACATAATGTTAAAGGAAGTGAGCTCTAATTGCTAAAGCGTTATGTGTAGGCATCTATTATTTTTTTATATTCAATTACTAAATGTTTCTATGTTATCATCTACCATTGAAGCAAGCGATTAACTACTAACAATTAGCAATATGTCTCACAGTAATATGTAATTTTTACCCGAAATAATCACGCTCCAAAACCGCGCAACTGCACCAGGTAAATTGTGAAGCATTTAGTTTTAGATACTATTAAGCCTAAGAGCAATATGCTCTTGATATCAATAAGGTATGGATAACAATAGGTCTAACATCTCGTAAGGAGTTGGTTGATATATTACACACCATATTTTAGCATTGAAAGTTTCTAAAGGTAACACATAGTACAATTAAAACATGTATTACTAAACAATTCCGAATACAATGATTTACTCGTTATATTCACTCATGACACCTTGTTACGATTATTTGATATATTACATGCCATATCTTAGCATTGAAAGTTCCAACGGTACCATATGGTACTATTAGGATACGTGCTACTGCAACGCGAAACTTTGTTTTCACGTAATGCGCACATAATGATCATTTTGTGGGCCCTAGATGAGAGACTGGCAAAGAAAACTGACTTGCGAACAAACCTTTCCAACTGAACTTGGCTTTCAGATCGTAAACTAATTCCCACTATCATTAATTACTCTTTATTTTCACTCATGACACGTTGTTACGAATTGTTTGATATATTACATGCCATACCTTAGCATTGAAACTTCCAACGGTACCATATGGACCATTAAAACACGTACTACTAAACAATTCCCACTATCATTATTTACGCATGATATTCATTCATGAGACATCCTTACACGTACACGTGCCACTAGTCCAATATCTGCTCTCACTAATTGCTTTCACTTTGACATGTCGTGACGATTTGTTTGAATATTACATGCCATATCTGGTTATAGGAAATGTTTAAGGGGGTATCATTATGATACCATTAGAACACGTGCCATTAGAACACGTACCTATTCCGGCTATCTCACGTTCGAACTTGTTCATTATTGGATTGGTGAAAACAGTGTGAAAAAGTTAATTCGTTTTCAAGTTATCCTAATAAATAATAAGCTCCCTACGAATAAAAAATTCTTTTGATTTACAGACGATCTCCCCTTTCAATAAGCGTCAATCACGTGCATCCTGCACGCGCACCATCTCATTAATATTTAGAGCACGCGCAGAGCCGGACCGATGTGCTTATCACGCGTTTTCCCCAATGCAAGGATAATTCGTCTCTTCCTTGGAATTATGTCTACAGACGGACGGATAGATAGCTAAAGAAACCGATCACATAAGCACTTTTCTTCGAAAATGTGTTAAAATGGCGAGCATCGTCTTCGAACGAGATTTCTCAAGTCGAACTTTCTTCGGCCGTCTAAACCAACGGAAAACATTTGAACCGGACAAGGCTTGATCCCCAAAAGCTGCATTTACCATCTCGAGGGTTTCTGTCGCCGTTTTACCGGCGTTAAAACAGAACTTAATCGCTACTTGTTGCTCCACTCTCAAATCCATGACGAGCACATGTGACAGAACTCCGTTCCCGGTCTGCATTACACGTCGAGACACGTCACAATCTATTGATAACGCCCGACAGATGGCGCGCATGAAAATTAGCACAAAAATTTCAGTCCTAAAAGTTTGCAGATGCACTAAGTTTGCAAAACATGTCTTCGGAAGGTCACCAATTGATAGCCCACCCACGACTTTCTGTTTGTTGGCTGTAACAGATTTTGGAATATCTCCATTTTTTTTTTTTTGCATAGGTAGAAGAGGGTGCAATAGACTTTTTAATCACCCTGTGTCATAGTGCTTACCCTTTCGCCTCGAATAAGAATATCTTTAAAGTTTTTATGTATAAGTATTTCCAGTAGTTCTTGGAAGTACTTTCATTTTGCTCTTCGTTTTCTTTCATCTGTTTCTGAATGTTTAAAATGAATCGTTTTTGTTTTAAACCAGACGTATACGAATTTGTTTTAAAATTAAAAAAAGAAAATAACACACAAGAAGCTTTTTACGAACTCATTTACAACGGACTCTTTGATTTTTTTCTTCCACGGTATATTTACTCTTTCGGCCATCTGAACTGGCTTTGGGATGGAGGAATTAACCAAATTTCCTTTTTAAACTTTTATTGACGTCATTATCTCGTTCAACGAATCTCGTTCGCCCGTGTAATTTTCCACCCTTGCCAGATGCAATTTGTTTGGATCCGTTTTTATATGCGATCCGTTTTCAAGCGTGGGGTTGACAACGAAAAGAAGGTAGGGTGGAAAAATAAGGTTTCACAGTTAGGAATCCGCATCGAAATTGACCTTTCAGTTCTCTCTATTGCTAACGCGAGCGAAGCGAAAATTAGCATCGCTAACACTCTTCTTGCCGTTTGCTTGTTTGTTTTTTTCCAAACTATTTATACATATTTTTAGTAAATAAATCTTTTCCCTCTCTCACTTTAGGGTTCCCCCTACTTCGTTTTTATTTTTTAGTAAAAAAAAATTGAAAAATCCCCATTATACAAGGAGACCAATTTTAGCCAGCGGCCATAGAAGGTCTTTTATAGTGGTTCACTAAGAAAATATAGTCCAACATTCCACAAGTTTTCTTTTTCACGCTTGCATTCTTCGCCCCTTCCATTGACTGCCATTGCCCTCCTCCCTTCATCTTCCTTTTATTCCTTTCCCTCGCAGTCCCTGTAATTTTTATTTTATTTCCTCCAGGGGGCGAGAAGAACGACTGTGTTATTAGGCTATTGGGAGACGGGTAAGACATATTAGAGAAAAGATTTTCTTTTTCCAGGAGAAAGAGAGCTAACATCATCATCCTCACCCACCCCCTTCATCAAAATCCAATTACACACTTTACTTTTTTTTTGGTGGGCTTTTCCTTTCCTGTTCCCTTTTTATTTATTTATGCATTCTTTTTAATGTAGCTTAAACCCTATAAATCGGTAAACCACACATAGGCCAAGTTCTTTTAACGTTGTCCGCGCATTTGGTTTTAATAATTCTGTAATAAGCGCTCCGGAGAAGTGTGGTGGTTTTCTTTCTTTTCCCTTTCCCCACCAATTTTGCCTACCCCTCCAAACCATTTTGTTCGTTTTTTATGGTTTTTAAACGCAATTTCAAGGTTTAAAAATTCTTGAGTGTAACAAAGAAAATTCATTTAGCATAGGGATGTCGGAGGGAAGGAACCGCGTTGTAAAAATAAATGAAAGAAAAAAAGCAGGACATAAAGTGTTTATGTACGGGGAAATTTTTTTCTTGTCTTGGGTTGAAAGAGAAAACAAAGCGAAAATAACGGAACGGGAGTTTTCTTTTATGGCCTACTAGGCAAACAAAACGTGGAATTATAGAGACATATAAAAAATAACTGTCAACAACCAATGTAGAGTAAGTTCGAAGAAGAGCTTCTTTTGGGGATTGACCTTTAGACCTTTTTTGAGGATTTTCCATAAAAAAGTTACAATCTTTTGTACGCATTACAATTTTTCTTTAAAAATAAAGCAGATGCTTTTTGCCTGCTTTGTGATTGAAAGTTCACTGACGGGTTGCTCCAGTTCTGCGCAATTTTAAAGGGAATTTACTTTGCTTGTTTTAAAAATTAACACCAATCATAAGATTCTCAAGTAAAAAGATTGCTAAAATGCCGTGACACATCTATGAGTATAACCGCATTGTCGGTAAACAATGTATCTCTCTGTTCGCTAACTTAGGACACGAGATTTAAAATATTGCAAGAGATATATTGCTTTTGATGGAATTGTTCGTGAGAGATCTCAAAATTTAGGCTATAAATGTGTTCCGAGACAAAATTGTCATAGTAATGCAAGCCTCATATTCATGCACACACACGCACGCACACATACACACACACAGGCTAATGAATTGGAAACCAAAGTTTAACTCCCTTGGCCCAAACTACAACAAATATGCAGTTGTCATAGAATCAGAAAGCGTTGAAGCACTTGTAAGACATTTTTTACAATTTTACAATTTAAGAAATAAATAGTATATTTAGTAAAGTTGTAAGAAACAAGAACCTGCAAGAACCTGATGGCCCCGGTTAACAAAATCGTAAAAAAATGTGAGTGTTCACAACGCGTTCACCAGACATTCCCTTTGTTATTACAAATTGGTTGAAGATGAAGATAACCTTGCTGTCTTATATGTAGTTCCAACAAATCCCAATCATTCTCTATGGGGTTGAGATCTGGGCTCTGGGGCAGTCAAGGTACAACAGGCAGTTAATGTAGACAGTTGCAAATTAGCAAAAACTGAAATATATTCGTAAGAAATAAAATTTAATACAGAGTGGTAAGATCCTGAAGATAGCTGACATTTCGGGTAGAGATTACCCTTTGTCAGAGCCGCTGACGGGAGAAAGCAAGAAGAGAGGCATCGGGGCGAGTCGACTAAGGCGAAGAGGTAAGGAAGGTGAAGAGCGCCGCTCGCCAAGCAAAAAAGAAAAGCGGAGAAGCCCGCCGCACACAATTTGCATTCGACACGGGCACATTAACAAGAACGAAGATAGTGAAAGCTCATTGGAGGAAACTTTTACTATGCAAAGGGATATTAGAAAAAAGGTGAATAAAAACTCTAGTAAGAAAACACAGAGGAGGCCAGTCACACGAGATTCGAAGGAAAGGAGGTCAGCCACACCGAAGTCTACAGGAAAGAGGTCCGCCACGCCGAAGCCGATAGGAAAGAAGGCCGCTGCGGACAAACGAATGTGTCTACATGGAAACCCGGGCAATGCGGATCGTAAGCATCAGGCGCAACGAAAGCCCAGTGCCGGATACCAGGTTCGTCAAGTCGGAAAATTGAAATGTATCCCGAGCCAAGGAGGGCAGCCCGCTGACGATAGACACCAAGCCCGGAGAAGCGAGAATACAAACGCTAATTTCCCGAGAGACGACACGGCAGGACGAAGGACTCGACATAGAGACAGGAATTTCCATCGCCAACGCAAGGCAAGTGAAAATATTCAATTGGATAATACTTTTGATTTGACTTTGAATTTGTGTGGTAATAACTTGGATTACAATCCCGTCAAAGGGTATCAAAATAACGATTCAGTGACTATTGTTTTGAAGAGGGATCTAGGCACTCAAACGGATGACAGCGAAATCATCCAACGCTACAGTGACCGTAACAAGCCCAGATTTGACCTCATACAAAATGCGAGTTCCGATGAAGACGCGACGGTGAAGTGGAATCCAGCGAATCAGGCCCAAATAGACGACATCGTACGTTCGACTGATTCCGAGCGACCGGACGACCCATACCCCGCCGCTCATCCACTGCGAGACGATCTTTGGATCGGAAACGAGCCTCATCGCACAAACGAGACGCCATCACAAGCTTCCGAGAACACGGAGGATATTCCCGAAGTGACCACGCCCAGATTGACATCAGATAGGACATCGTGCTCCGTCTACGCCGAGGTTCCGGTGGTTACAATCGAGACGACGTCGACCCGCCAAGACGATCACCGTTTCGCAAGCGCGCTCCGCGAAGAGATCTCTCGCAGCGAGTCGCGCTTTGCTTTCACGGCTACGGGGCAGGTGAAACTCAACAGCAACGGGACCGGTATCTTAGGAGAGGAGGATTCACCGATTCGCATCCCAGCTCCATTCGGCCCGAGTCCACAAGAAGTGATAGCCTGGCAACGCCCCATTGCATCACATCTGAGTTCGATAGGAGGAGTAAGGAAATCAACCGCAACAAGAATCTATGGACAATTATTTTATTGGAATTTGTCAAAATAATCGAATCTTGTCAAAAGAAAGTACTTAGATCATTCTGTAATTTAACAGAAATCATTAAATATTATTTGAAACTTTTACAAGTCTTCCCCTCGTCTTCTCTCTATCACTTAATCAGATTTTGCTTACGAAAAGTACGTGATACCCTTTGTCAAAGCATAATAATATTAATAATGTAACAACGGCAGGGAGAGAACAGACAGCCAGGATCAGCTGAGAGATCAAACCCCTTGTTGTCCCCCAACAGGCGTAAGCCCAAAGCGGGGTTAATGAAACACAAAAACGACAAAATTACAGAGAAAAAGAAAGACTGAGAGAAAGAAAAAAAATTAAAGAGACCCACGATTATCATCAAAATTTAATCAACAATAACTAAAGCTTAAGATAAAAAACTAATTAAAATTAAAACGAGAAATAAACTTGGTAACGTTAATATGCCATTTATCAAAAGAATAATAATAATAATAACAATATTTATTAGAATATAACAACACGGGGGAAGTGACCACTAGATAGACTAGAGGTCAAACCCAATGTTGACCCCCAACAGGCAAAAGCCCGAAACAGGGTTAATAAAGCGAATACAATGAAATAAATAAAACATTACTTACTCAGGTAGCAATTACAAACAGTGTTAAAAGACACGTTAAAAAAATTACTAATGGAACATCATTTAAAAACATCGAAGCTCTCTGGATTATTATTATACAAATCGATTAATTTAAAAGCGGGATCGAGGAAACAAACCTTAGTCCGTGATTTGTTCCGAGTACCGCTAGAATACGAAAACCAATTGCTTCAAGGATTCCAAAGGATGTAATTTTCCTTTGAATAAGTTTATTTAAAATGTTGAAAAGGGTTCTATTAATGATATTCATAATGTTAAAAGAAGAAACAAATCTTTTGTTTGTCAGGAAGATGTAATGCCCGAGCGATGAACCAACCAAAATTGAGAATTTTCGTTTGAAGATAATCCAATAATTGTGGCTTTCCGTAGTACCAGATCCAAACCGCATACAAAATCTTAGACACGACAATTGTTTTAAAGAGCAACAAGTACGTCTCTTCTTGTCTGAAATATTTGTCATACGTTTAATGATTCCCAGACGTCTGTTTATTTCTGAAAGTAACGATTCAAGGTGATCAGTAAAAGAAAGCTTGGCATTAAAAATGACGACTAGATCCTTAATAATGTTCCGACGTTTTATGATATTATGTGATAATTTATAATCGTATATAAAATTAGTAGCTTTCCTCGAATAAGTGACACAAAACTTTTTCGCGACATTCAGAACAAGTCCTTAGATAAACATTGTCAACCGCCTTAGACATCTCATAACAGTCATTCCAGTCATGTATGGCTGAAAACAATTTCAGATCATCAGCGTATAAAAGAAAGCTTATATGACCTTTTAGTTTAATATATTCAATGCTGTCCGCTATAAAAAGATTGAAAAGAATGGGACCGAGTGGGGATCCCTGGGGAACTCCGCTCCTAATTCTGCCGTTAACAGTAATATCACATAGATCTTTTATAGTGAAAGTTCTATCAATTAAAAGTGAAGAGAACCAATTATAAAGATTTTCTGAAAGTCCTATATTCTCATTTTTACGTAAAAGGAGTTTACAGTTAATGCTGTCAAAAGCTTTGCTAATGACGAAAAAAAGGGAATCTACTTGAATTCGTTGGTCGAATGTTCGAGACCAAATAATGCAGAAAGCTGGCAAGATTGGTAGAAGTTGAATGATGTTGCCTAAAGCCGTGTTGTTCTTGAAGAAGATTAGGTTCGATGCACGAGGGGAGATCAAAAAGTAAGTTGCACTTCCACGGTATGGCCATTTATTACACCACCTATACAAAAGCAACACGGCTATAGCAGCATACAATGTAGGTTCACTTTTCCACATAGTCCCCAAGAGACCCTAAACATTTATCCGAACGATCAACCAACTTTTCGATTCCGGGTGCATAGAAATCTCCTCCAGCGTTTTGTAACCACACGGTGACAGCCGCTTTCACCTCCTCATCGTTTCGAAATCGTTGTCCACCGAGTTCCGTTTTGAGCTTACCGAAAAGATGAAAGTCGCATGGCGCTAAGACGGGACTGTCTGGAGGATGTTGCCAAACCTCCCACTTGAATCGCTGCAGCAGTTCGCACGTTTGGCGGGCCTTGTGAGGTGTTGCGTTATCGTCCAATTCACAGCAGTGATTTCACGATGAATGTCCGTGCAATTCACCCGTTTGGCCCATATAAATCGGATTGCTACTCGCACCTCAAGTTTGGAGTGGACATCCAGTTGACGCGCCATTGCTTTTAGCCCGCTAGTCACACAAAACACGACGGGAAACCACAGCAACCGTCCTATCCGACGTCTGCGCAGTTAATGTCCCTTTCTCCGCTTTACCCAAGATTGCGACACACAGCGCGCTCCTGCGGCGAGTTAGTGCAACTTACTTTTTGATCTCCCCTCGTATGAGGATAGATGTTTAGCCACATAAGTCTCAGCAATTTTGGCCGGAAAAGTGACAAGCGTTATCGGTCTATAGTCATTAATAATAATAATAATAATAATAATAATAATAATAATAATAATGTGACAACAACAGGGGAGGGGAAACCACCAGATAAACCGGAAGTCCAAACCCGATGTTGTCCCCCAACAGGCGAAAAGCCCAAAACGGGGTTATTGAATATACATTTAAAAGAAAAAATAAATGCAAGTAAAATAATAAAGTTAATAAAATTATTAATATAATAAAACAGTAGCAAGACAACAGCAATAATAATAAAATTAATTATGAAGATATGATAAATTAGTAATCTGATAAATGCTTTTATTGGATTAATATAATTAATGAAATCGACAGAGTAGATATGGTGAAATAAAATCTGCCACTCTATAAATAATTAATGATACTATCCTCAAGGTTTTTCATCTCAATTTACTTTTGACAAGAAATTGCATTTAATGTAATTCGCACGCATTTGAATGCCTCAATTAATAATAATACTAACTAAAAACTAGAAAGCAGAAAGGATAACTTCCTTTTGTCCAGAAGAGAATTCGTCGAAATTAACTTTTAGTTTGTAAAACGGATCAATATTCGATAAATTAGTTCTCCATTTTCTTAAAGATAACAGCTCCTTACTTTGCCTCTTGGACCTAGACTGGCGAACGGCAAGATTGAAACGTAAGTCAGGCACACAAATGCTGCCTGAAATAATTCGGGAGAAGGTTTTGTACATAAAAATATGATAATTAACAGATAAGTCGAAAATGGAGGAATTATTATCCAACAAGTTATTATGTGGAAATTTGAATTTTAAAAACTTATAAAAATTGTTTACTTTTTTTTGCAACAAGATAAAATTTTGCGTATTGCCTGAATACCAGATCCATATGCCATACATAATTTTTGATAAAATCAAAGATTTAAAAAGGGTCAAAAAGGTAAGCGGGTCTTTAAAGAAATTCGACAACCTCTTACAGAAACCAATTCTTTTGCACACTTCTTGCACACTTTTGCACACAATTATAATAATAATAATAATAATAATAATAATAATAATAATAATAATAATAATAATA